>JBBHEA010000099.1:0-36393 GCA_038088235.1 Zacco platypus | reverse complement strand
AAATCGGTGCACCAGATGTGGCAACATACTGCAACAGCTAATCATTGTCACATTTTAACCATTGTATTAACAAGGAGGCATGTTTACTGGTGCTGATGAGTGGTGTGGACGTGATATGACTCGGTCAAATAGACGAAAAGATAAAATAAGATCAATGACGTCTTTACTTTGACCGTTGATTCTCCGGGTGAGTTGAAGTACACGCTAGGTAGTTTGACATCAATATATTATTCAACGAGGTATGGATAAGAACTGACCTGTGGGACGTAACTCGATAAGTTAGAGCAGTCAACTGCAAGAGCATAAATGTCAAGATTGATTAGACAGGTTACCTTCCCTTCTACTGTGCTCAAGGCTCTGCAACCCTCAACTATCAGTGAAATCAGAGCTCTTTTGGACAACAAAAACAGTTGTAATCTTTGATTCACTTTGAACTCAATAACATGAGGAATATTCGGTTCTTTGGAATCCGTCCACGTTTTTAATCAGTCAAACATTCTTGACGACTACGTAGTAATAGTGACTTTCCTTCATCGCTGATATTCGCGCAATCGGATCTGAGACAGTCATACACTGAAAATAAAACTTCATTATACAGGATGGTGGTCAGTCAAGTTTCCTTCAACACAAGGAGGTGAGTGCGAACTTTATTTATGTAGCACAACTCCCTCAATCTTATTTCTTGAGCTTAGTGTGTTGGAAGTTACAGTACGGATACATATAATTTGGCAGCATGGGAAATCAAGATGACAAGATTGATAATAACAATATTTATACTTAAGGGTGAGAGACACATGGTTGTCGGCAAAATCAATATTAAAGACATAATTTGTATACATACACTGCAGAAGGCCGAGAAAAACAAATTGTCAGAGCAAAATATGTACACTCTTATCCTGCTACGATTAGGAATCAAAAGTTAAAAGAGAGTGAAATAAACTAGTCACCATCATTTGTTTTTTATTGCAAAATTGATTGGGAAAAAGGGCAAAAATAAACAATGCGGAGCACACTGAGATATACTTTGAAGGACCGCACAATATAAAGTTTATTCGCGCGGAGTGATTTTGGGTAATAAATTTATCAATATGCAACAAAAAATATGTGCAGAACATCATCATCATATAATTTCAATAATGGCTTGATGAAATGGAAAATTAATATTTTGCAGTTGACTTTAAGAGATGTTTAAATTTAACAAAGTCAGAATATGTCAAGGACGAAAATACAGAACTTCGTTAAGATATAAGTTTTCAACATAGGTTGATGGGAACAAAGTGGCCGTAGAAATGAAACAAGCTAACGCGTATCATATTTGGAAAGCGTTCTTTGGGGCATTTCGGAAATGGTTCATCCTCCATAGAAAGAGTTCACTTACTAGAAAGTGGATCACTATTTCGCCGCTTTTTCAGCAAATTGTTCCACCTGATGTTAAAACTTTAAAGGTGAGCAAAGGTGATACATTTCCGAAGAATTTATGTTCGCATTTACCGCTGATGTGTCCAGAGGGGTTACATCGATTACGAACAATTCAGGCATCTGCCTGAGATCTCACAGCAGAAATTAAAGTCTCCGGGATTGCCGCATTCTGCGATACTTCAGTCTGATTGACAGAGGTAGTTGGATCATGCGACTGAATTTCGATTAAAGTTGAGCATGGTTCCAAGGGTTTTCAACGTTTCCAATATGGAAATGACCCACGGCCATATAGTTTTTCTTAGAAAGTCATCCGATTCCTATGAATGAGTTGAACTGCGAGCACATTATGTTAACTCACGGTTATGTGAACTAAGTGATATAGCGATCGACAGTTGGAGTACGCATGAGGCAGTCTATAAAGGGTATAGGCAATAAGTAATAGCTAGATAAGATATAACAGATGAAGTGATAGTTATACAATGGGACAATTGCTACAATGGCCGCTTTCTCACAGTTGGAAGTAAATAACTAATAAGAACGCTATGCGTAATAATGAATGCAAACCAAGGTTGTAGCATATTATTGTAAACGTTCAAGGATGATACAGAGCATAATAATTATGAATAACAAATGGGAACCCAAAAGCAAATCTAAAGGGAACGAACTTCAGTGTAAACAAAATGATCTGTATCCGGATAAGTTGGACAGTATCCAAGGGTATTAATCAAAATATTTACATTTTGCAATGAATATGCAGTCACCGCCCCAAAGCCGTGATTAGGTGCTTCGCATCGTTATGCAAACCACATACACAGTTTCACTTCTCAGCATGCATATACCGTGAACGATGCTTGGGTTATACATCCATAATTGTAACCCTACCAGACAAAGGGGGTAAACGTTCTCCGAAAAATGGTAGGTTCAAATATCTAGTGGTCACCGATACAGTAGCATCCTAGTGAGATTGCAAAGGGAAATAGAACGAAGTGACGGAAAAGAGTAGCAGCTTTTATGTTGGCGTAGGACCCAGGATGTACGTTTTGGAAGAATCCTAGCACCACAAAGCCAATACACATTACGCTCATGCATGATCCATGCATCCACAAGATATCACCTGTTGGACATGGTAAGATTCAGGCATACCAAAACACACGAAATTGACACTACGCATAGATTCATAAATGGACTAAACAATATGCCAAAATTGTGATTGATCAACAACGTGTAATGCGGTCAAAGTAAGCATATAACTCAGTTGAAACCTTTCGTTTGTCCACAAGGAAGCGAGAAAGAAAGAGAATAATTCAGTTGTGATAGGCGGATGTTCTTGAATGCAAGAACATAAAACTAGATCTCGTTGACGGGTGAGTGTGTGCACAAGAAAGAGAAGAATGAACGGGAGGCAATGAGTCAGAGAGAATTTTAGATGCAAAAGATTCACAAGAGCTTAAGTGATGGGATACCAAATAGTCAACGAGTGAAATGTATGGAATCCCACTACAATGAGACAATAGTCGCAAGGATCGTGAGATAAGCTTCCAGTCTTTTCTAAGCAAACCGGGGAAGATAACAGGCGAACAATATAACCAGAGAGAAAGAGCACAAACTCTCACGAAGTTCAAAAGAAGATGATATGGGGTAGCTAACAACTTTAAGCGAAGAGAGAAGAATGAAAGGCGTCTTACTTTTCCAACATGCTTGGACCACTTGGTATCATCACCGAACCAAACACCCAGGTACTTGACACAAGAAGAAACTGGGAGATGAGAGCTGTTACTATGGAGTGAAATAGCATCATCTTTCAGTTTCTGAAGTCTAGTCCCCCTAAGGAGGGAAAAGGTAACTTCAAGACACTTGGATGTGTTTAATTGTAGGAACCTTTCGGTGGACCAGCGTGCCACATCGTCCAGATAAGCCTGAAGCAATGCAGTCTGAGAATGTGAAGATTTGGTCCAACCAAACACCACATCATCTGCATACTTCAGAAGTGTAATATCGTTGGTTTCAGGTAGCGTCGATATGAAAACGGAGAACATGTATGCAGATAATATTGCACCCTGAAGTACGCCACAGGTAGTGAGTATTTCACTCGATTTCTTGCCATGAAGTGACGTAAACTGACGTCGGTTCTGAAAATGATCACAAACAATTGCTAGTACCGATGAATTAACACCGTAATTTTCCAGAGATTGAATAAGGAGAGGACGGCTTACACTGTCGAATGCACTACTGTAATCAAGAAAGCAAAATCTTATAGAACGTTCATTTTTATCCAGTGCATGAGATATGTTGTGTGCCAAGAAGGCGACTGCATCCAGTGTTGAGCATTGCTTACGATAGGCAAACTGTTTTGGATCATGATGGTAATTTTGGGCTGTAATTCGATCCAGTATGATCCTTTTAAACACTTTCAGCGAAGAGGATGTAATCGCAATTGGCCTGAATTTTGACGTGCCCTTCTTGGGTATAGGTTTATTACAGGCAACCCTCCAGCAATCTGCGATTTTTTGGTCTTTGAAACTCCGAGAGTATAATTCCGACAAAGGGGCGGCAAGAGTACTTGCACATTCCCTGAGTACGAATGGATACAGACCATCTGGACCAGGGGGCTTATTTCTTTTGAAACGGATGAGCTGGTGATACACAGTGGCCGCGTAAACTGGTGTGTAATATCCATTAATAATAGTTGTGCACATGCGAATGTCAGTTATAGAGGATGTCTTGATAAAAGAATCATTCAAGCCTTCTAAATCAACCGATGTGTTGTTCTTTGATGTGCCGGATAACCCACAGATGGATTTTAGTGCACGCCAGATGTCACGATAGCTACCATCGCCCAGCAAGGTTTGTTGATATATCGTATTCAGTCGTCGAATTTCATCTTTGATAGCGACCGATAAACTTTTAACACGTTTCTGTTGGCTTTGCTTGTAAGCCCACTCTTTAGGTCTCCGAAGATATTTCAGATTTGGAGACGAAAACCGATAAGGCCTGACAAGGACAGTTTCCAACGGACAACATACTTCCAAACAGAAATTCAGGTAACATGTGAGGTTTTCCCACTGTAAAGAGATATTGTCGTTGTAGAAAAGGCTGAAGTCGGTGCTATCAATCATGGCTTTTAATCTGTCAGTATTTCCAGGGTTACACTGACGTCTCCTAACATTGAAATCGCGGCATTTTGTCAGTGATCGATGAAAAGAGAGACAGTGGATTCGCGGGAGCAGTACGACCGCTGCATGATCTGAGCCGACAACTGGCGAACGCTTTAAGGCGTAAAAAGTGGAGGAGTCACTGACAAAAGTAATATCAAGAGAAGCGTTCATGCGTGTAGGGAATTCAATAATGTTTACTACACCTAAGGAAGTGAGAAAGCTTGTATCAAAATTATTGAAATCGCCAGCAAATATGCAGTATTTGGTGTCAACGTGCTCACAAAGAGTTGACTGAACGGTGTCAGTAAATAGTTCAAAATCATTATTAGTGCACTTGGGGGATATGTATATGTTGGATACCATCAGCTATTTATACTTATTCATATGTTTCGGGTGACATTCGACAGTCAAACAGTTTATGCTAGCAGTGGAATACTGGAAAACAAATTAAACTGAGCGTGACCATGAATTACGAACGTACGTTAGGACCAGACCATTCGATGGCGCTTTGCCACTACTCTCAATATTCACAATGGGAAAGTTTTGATAGCCCTTTTTATTGCGATTCGTCATGACACGGGTTTTTATCACGCCAAAAACCCAAATTTCAAACGGGGATATCCTGCGAAATTGCAACGGTATTCATATCTTGACATATGAATAACTTCTACAACTTAGACTTTAGAACACACGTAATCAACTTTTTTGGAAAACAATTATTAGAGTTATATCATCCTCACCGACATTGAATAACCTATAGACGAAGGTTTACTAGAATATTCTCTTAGTCACAATTCTTTCAGTTGGGATATCCTTTTTAGCTTTCAGTCCATTCAGGTGCAAAAAGGACCAACTTTGGAGCCAAATCGTTATAAGAGCAACGTGGATTGCTAACATTGACGGTATAACAAAATGCATGGACACACAATTTATGAATCAGGTACCTAATATGTTTCATACAATTGCTTATGATTCTTGGATAAGTACGACCATATACTTTAATTAACAGTTTTATGCATAACCGAATTTCCATTGATCGATTCAGTTATTAGCCGGTAGTTGTCATTTTTTGTGGAACTTTGACTGATAGTGGCTTCAAAAACTAACAGATTTCTTCGTATACTTTTGTAACCAAAATCGATTCAGCAAACCAATGCAAGGTTCAAAGTTGCAGGTGAAATAGAACAAACGATGTTTATACAAAACTGTAACAGGGTTATGGGGACGGAGATTTGCGAAGCAAATTAAAACGGTGCACATTATGATTGCATATGTGTAATTGGAAGATTCATTCATCCTTTGTTCGTATACGTTCGATCTATCTTACGAAAAGCTCGTCTTAGAATAATTCTGTTTAATAGTGAGGGTATAATTACACGATTGAAAACTGCATATTTGATTTTTTATTACTGTTATATTATTGATGGTACCTTAAGCTAAGTGTAACAAATATCATTAATGCCTTAATTATATGGTTTTGTCATTTCTCCAGACGTCGTTATTGTCTTTATGTCGATCATTTGCGTTTATTCAGCGACTTCTAGAGGCACTAACTTCCACGTCACTTAACAAAGAGGTAGAACGAATTAGAAAGCTCATAATGCAATTTGAATGCAACCATTTCATCGTAAATTTCAAATGTTTTTACACCAAGTCATCTTTAAATTAGCGATCGTCTGTCTAATTCCTCCTCGACCGCAAACGTGTTCAAACATTCCCATAAACAATAAATGGTGCATCTACATGATACAAATGGAAACAGCAAATGTTTGAACCGAAATAGCCTTTACAAGCCTACATTGCAACAAAGTAAATTAACGCGTATATCAGAAGATACATTAATACTCATACAACACTGGCAGCTCTTGATTGTGACAACGGTGTAGCGAAAATTTCCAGGATAAAAGTCTTGAACTTGCACATAAATATGCTTTCGCGGTATTATATATTTTGAATATAGAAAAATCAGTTGCACCTGATTACTGACATCAGCTTATACTGTGGTGACTGTGGTATCAAAAGTTATATTGGTGGAAGATACGCAAAACAAGACGAACGTTTTTAAGAAACAACATCAGGGATGTGTACTAGCATAAATGTCTACGTTCATTTGAAACAGTTGTGCATTTTTGGTTTCTCGGAGGAATACTACACCAAAAATCAGCAAGGAAATAGTGAAGGTTACGGTAGCGGACAGAAAAAACAGTGAATAATTTACCAAACCGTGATTTGATGAAAACCAATGTATAACGAATGCGAAAAAAAGTGTGGGTTCAATAATGTGGTTTTTGATCAAGGAAATCTCGGAGTTAATTGCTGAGGTCGAAACGTAGAATGTTCTTAAATCTGATCTGATATCAGATCACAAAAGTCTTCATTTTGCCCAAAATGTTAATATCTTTTTAAATCCCTCAGGAAACGGCATTTTAAATTTCAATATCCTCAATTTTTTGCTTTCTCAGAGTGAACATTTTTCCTGTGTCTCCGAAGGTATTCATCACATTTGAAGCTTTTTTTGCACTCACTGCATTGGAATAAACGTTCTTTAATGTGAGTGATTTTGTGTCTATCAAGAATATACTTGTGCGAAAATCTTTTGTTACAAATTTCACATGTGTAACAACCAACTGGTTTACGTAGCTTGTCACCAGTTCCGTGTCTGCCTCGAATATGGTTTCTCAGATGCACTGCTCGACGGCATTTGTAGCTACAATGTTGGCACATTTTGTTTTTCTCAAGGTGAACACCCATCTTGTGTTTTCGAAGGCTCACATTACTTGGGAACCTTTTGTTGCACTTATCGCATTGAAAATTCCGATCTTGAGCGTGTTGATGCTTGTGTTCTTTGAGCGATAACATGTTTTGAAATCCATTTCCACAAATCATACATTTGCACCAACCATGTAGGTTGAGTAGTTTATAAGCAGCTATGTGTCTTGTTCGCATATGTTTTTTCAGATTCCATAATCGGTCGCTTTTGTAATCACAGTATTCGCAAATTTGGTTTTTCCCACTACCTGACGACTGATGTCTTTGTTGATTTGTTTGAAGATTAAGCGCTAAAAATGGGCAATCAAGTAGCAGCCAACAAATTATAATAATTATATTTGGTTTTCAGAAATTTACCAAGATAAATGCTTAAAACAAATGCTTGCATTGGAAAGATATTTGGATATAATTCATCGTTGGCTACGTGATCATAAATGACAAATGATTTTGGGCTACTTGGTTTGATGATCATAAGTTTGAAGGTCTGATGAAAATGATAGTTATGTCACTTGCGAATAACCTTAGTTCATTTGATTTGGTTGCCAACAAGGAACTTCATCACCTATAGATAAACATATGATTGCCTCCAGTACCATCAATTTTTAAATAAAACATTGTCTGGTATTCTGAGCCCAGCATATCAGATGATTAAAGTACCATATATCCATCGACGACAAAATTAATAAATTTTATTTCTCATTGAATCTTAAAATATCGAAGAATGGTAAATGAAATGGTCCCTCACAATATACCGCCTATACTGTTTGTACAATTTTTAAAGAAATGTTAGTCTTCTGAAGGAAATGGTAGATCCCTGACGAAAATAAATTATAAACTCTGCCAAATTATGTTTCAACATTAGAGAATCTAACTCTTGAGCGTTATATATTGTTAAATCATACGACTGTTGACGTATTGATAGATGTGTGTAGCCGGATTCACAAAGTGTGCTTACAGTCTCCAAAAAATGTGATGAATACTGGATATCTCAATCAAGTTTACTGTTGTTTCAGTGGTAAAATACACGGAGGATTCTGTTGTTAATGCATGTAAAACAGATAATTGCAATTCTGGAATCACTGTTTTCTAAGTATGTAGTATTTATCTTCTATGCTAAAACAGGGATCAATTGATACAGAACTCACAAACTGGAGCAAACTCATCTATCAACGGATTCAGTTGTCCAACTAAAAAACAAACGACAGCAGCAAAACATACATTGTATCGTTTTATCCCTTGCTCCACGAAAATGCTTGGTTTTTATTTATAGTTGCAGAATAATTATAAAAACGAATCATACTATTTTGAAATTAAAATTAAAATGCTATTGATTCCAAATGTGTGATCATGATGCTAAAGCCGATGAAATGAATGGTACATAATTTTAGGAAATTATTGCATCATTCAATAAAACAACGGAAAATTATTGTCAATAATGTGAAATTCATACAAAATACCAAATCTGTTCATAATTTCTAATCGTTCAGAAAATATGGAACCAATAAGAAATGGCAATCGACTATAAAACGTCATCAATTATCACTTTAATTGATGATGTCAATCGTCTGAGCATACATGAGTGGTTTCGAGATTACAATTTGTATTAGACCACGCCTTCATCATTGATAATAATTCATCGGACAGAAGTAATATTGCAGCTTAAGTGACGCGTTTGATTTGCCTAAATATATTCCATTGCGTCTTTTTTGTTGAATCTTTTGTGGTCGGTGAAAACAAACATCGAAAGTATAAAAACATAGTCGACAGATATCTAAAAAGCACCCATTTTCTGCTATAAATAGTTGCTTGACAACATATGGGGAAAAATATAATTCGCTTTTACTTTAATACCATGTAATCGATGCGCTTTATTACATAAATCTGTTAGATAATAACGGTTTTGTACTTTTCATCAATATACATGAATAGATTATACTTTTTTTAATGATCAAGCAAACGTTAGACGTTACTTGTACACATTACTAGCTTTTCGATGAAAACAAGTATCTCCATTATAAACTGATGAGTCCAGTATCTATTTCTAATGCAATTGACTGTTTGACATTGTTACGTTTATTTTTCCACCATATTTGTAAAATGAATGCTATAAAACGAATTACTTGCGGTGATTACACTGCATCCAAATAGTATCAGTAATCCAAGATCATGGTTTTCTCCAGTTTGAGCGATTTGTGTTTGCAGGTGTGTGACGTATAAAAAACTAGGCATAAACAAGTGTTATCACATCCTTCCAAGGAATTCGTAGCAGAGGTCACCGATGTAGTGAATATTTCTCAAAAACAGAATCTCGCAGAGTCACTAAGTGCGCATTTAACGCACGCATCGTGGCCAGTGATGAGCGCAACTTCCGGACCTTGTTGTATGGTGTTTAAATGGAAAACAAAACTCGATTTCATCTTCTGGGTAACGGCTCATTTGATGGGTGAACGTTCCACTTACAAAACATTTTTCAAAGAGTTATGGTTGAGAAATCTCCTATCAGTTATGCTTACTATTTTAACAGTTCTTAACAAAAATAGTTTATTAGAAAACCTTGCACAGCTAGCAGATCTAGTGGATCAAGCGTAAGGCCTGAGACCACATAGTGGGACTCGTCAACCTATCACTACAGACAACCATCTGCAACATAATCTGGCCAATTTATGACAGGGTTTTCTGATTTTTGTTTGAAAATCAACGAACTTCATAAACGCTTCTCGGAACACCTCCGTCCATGATCAGAATCTCACACTCTCGCATCCTCACCAAGCAGACAATCAATACTCATTTGTAGATTTCCTCAAATGTTCGGTTCTTCAGAGAAGAACATTAAATCTTACTGCACTTTTTACTCCACCGTAAAGACATCGGGAAACCCTCAAACTTGAGACTAATAGCGACAGCTGTTCCAGGCACACCAACAGTCGCCTTTTTAACGTCATATAAAATCAACTAATCACCGCTTCCTCCAGGACACCGACGATTAAGCTTGCGTCGCTTCATAGTTGACCAGTAAAATAAGAGTACATCTGGGACAACTGAACATTGGGTAAATAGTACAAAACTTTCTACTTTTGGCCAACATTCTCTTACACTCAATCTCGGTTATCATAGCAACTCTCGGTAAATTTCCGTTGTGTCTGACGCTAAAATGACTATTGTTGCAGCGCACTATGTTGCACAATTCCGTTTAGCCATTGATATATCCAAAAAAACAACTGGTACACAGTATCAGCATGTACCTGCCTCAAAACTCACCTGTCTATCATATACTTCCGCCATTTGTTAGAAAACGCATTACAATAATTAAAAACATTGCATACTTTTTTATCAACACCAATATCATACTTACTCGTGTCTGTCTTCTCACATTACTGGTAATCGCCTGCGCCTGCGTGAGACTATTTTAAAAACTTGGCGTTCACGTTTTCAACTCCGCTTTCTCAAAGCTATCACGATGAAAGACCCGTTCATCAAGTAACGTATATGGCAGCGAATTGAATAATTTTTTTCCGAAAAATCTAGAGTACGCTATTTTCAGTCACTATTATTTTATTAAATTGTTACCAATCGTCCTAAGTCCACTATCAGGTATCGCGATTCAACAAATTTGGAGTGAATACGAAATAAAGAGTTTGTGATGCATATGTCGATTAGCACATAAACATACGGTTAGGAAGCAGTATGAAGGCCTATTCAATTGCTTACTTAGATTTGCAGAAAACAGTGGGGGTTCCAGAAAAATGAACAATAAACACATTATCAAATAGTGAAAGAGACATAACATTGATAAAAATTTATCCGACGACTTTTGTGTGAGAAAAAATGAATTTATAACAATCCGCAAGGTGTCTAATTGTTTCTTTATATAGCTATATTGATCCGTTATTGGTGCGTAAGATTGGGTCGCACCCCAGTCGTATGATCTTTTGCTCACATAGGTTGAAATACATCTTCAACAAACCCCCAATAATAATGACGATAGTGGAAAGACAATGAACGCACCAATTATCTATTGCGGATCGATTTCCACATGTGAAAAAGCATGCATTCAAAATAAGATGTGATTTTTTTATAAAACACGGATATTATAACTGTCACGATAATGAATTAGGGTTGGTGGGTTACAAGAATTAACTTTAACCAAGAAGTACGTATATACATCGTTTGGAACCCGGGGGCTATATAATTTAATCAATGATAATATGTTGAATGATACTTAACGTTCCAATTTGGCTAATAAATTTCTATTTTGTATTAACATTTTAATGATTTATACGTCTTTCGGTTTATCGTAGCAATCGCTAAGATAATGGAATCTTCTTGAATGTACATGAACCACATTGACCATTTAAACTTAATTGTAACCTGAAATGTAATGAGGCGTGTGATCAACCAATTATTATGAGTGATTAGTCAATCTGAGTATTTTGATGTCCGCTGAGTGTTTTTATTGAAAAACACATTTAGTTATTGACGAGTCAACAATCGAAAAGAAGGACATGTTAAATATTCATAATTTGAAGCACAACGCACGCACTAGTTACGGCTTTATTTCATAACGTTAACATTCAAATACTGGATAAATGTTCTGCTGTGTCTTGAGCCATTCCAAATACAACCGTCTTTAGTTTTGAAGACAAAATTAAATTTCCAAATCATTTTTGAAAAATTAATTACAATTTTATTTAATTCTTTATTGTCTGCTAATAATCCAGCAGTAATTTGTTTCACAAACTAATACTATATTTATAATCATTATTATTTTTGCTTGGTTTTACTTATTTAACCTTTTCACTCTAATCGTTATTTAACCAATATACGATGGATCTGATTAAATATTACCAAAACATCTATTTTGCATTCGTGATTTATGAAATTGACTTTGCATTTTAAGCCGAATCATTAGATTTAGGACGGAAAATCGAATTAGACAAACGTCGTATCAAGATGGAGATTCATCAGTGTTTTTTGTTTTCGTAAAACTCCGGTGTTGTTACAGACTATTCAGTATTTTGATGCGGATTTTAGAGATTGCAAGCTGCAGGTAAACACAAATGACTTTAATTTGTCATCCATGGGAGATTCGACCTATAAACGTTCACATTCACGCATAGTAAGTTTACTATATATTGAACATCTTCGGCGTCATTCATATCCGGATTAAAACATTTGCACTGCGTCGAGCAATCTTTTTTTGTGGATTCAGTGCCTCAACTGTTGCATCCAAGTAAGTGTCGTTCAGACTTTGAGGTAGAACGAAATTACAGTATTCATTAGGATCAGCTGGACCTAGCTAACCAAACAGTAAACGGACCTTTCGTTCGTCGTCTTGGCTGGCGGAATCTACGCGAACGGGACTAATTTCTAAAAGTTACATTGGCATCAGGATTATAAATAAATTCATCGATGATATTCGCAATTCTATCAACAGAAAACGAAGATGGTTGATCTGTCGGCAGAAGTTTGACCAGAGTAATCAACTTCATCAATTTTACCTTTTGCTCAAAAAACTATACAATCTTATTTAATTATTTAAGTTTATTCTTTCCGTGCCAGTACATTCTAACATGTTAACAGAAAATTAGTTGAGAACCCGAAATGTGTATCATCCACATCTTTTTTTTATCAAAACTAGTTGCATCGAGGAAAAAAGCTATTACATTGTGATGCAATGTGAATCGAATAAAGGACATTCACCAAAGTCACACTCGTACTTGAATGTTTTCGGTTTTCTCCTATTAATTGTCATCTTTGAGAATAGTAAATGGGTTTCCATTAACTAATGATAATTTACACCATCAGGTACGGCAATCATAACATCGTTTTGATGAACGTGAACACCGTTGTGTCCATCCAGAATATTATGCATTATGCAACATTAGAATGTGGAATCATAAAAATAGGAAGTGACATAAAAAATACAAATGTTGTCATATCCATTTGTACATCAATCCAAGGTTCGTTGAAATAGAATTAAAAGTAATTGTTTTGAATTTCAACTTTTAAAAATTGAATAAAGGAAAAAAAATTCCGCAAGTTCTTGCTTAGAACAAACTTGCTCTAAAAGTTGGGTGACACGTCCACAATGACAAATTTTAAGATTGTAATCATCCTCCTCATTATACAATGAATTGACTAAATCCAATGAGAATTATAAAAAACAATGATTTGGCATTTACGTAATCAATTAATTACCTCAAAGACGGGCCTTTTGATTTTCTGTGAACGCAATCGACGTTTCAAAATATCGGGTCATCAATGAGGCAATGATTTAAGTGCCTCACACATATGTTTATTGATGCCATATGGAAGCGGTCGACGTTCGAAGACTAGATCAACAAGTTGAAAATGGAAAATATTGGTCAACAGTGCAAAAATGCGTATTTTATGGATAGAGTTAGAATAGTCAAGTGATACATAAGGAAGTTTATCAATTGGTGAGTTTATTGAACAAAAAGTCACTATCTTTAATTGAAACACGATAAAGGTAATGAAATTTTAGTTGATGTCGGCTGCAGCTAAATAGATGGGTACAGATGGATTACGCATTCTTTCGAAATCAAACACTCAGAATACCGGGTGTTCGCAAACATAAATTCCTTCAAACATACCTCATGTATTGAAAACAGAAACAGACTGTTTAACAAAAAATTCAAGATATGTATAAATAGAAGCATTTTCTTCCATTTTCATCAGCTCGTATGCCGTGAAACGGGGAAAATTCATTGGATATCACGCAGATAACAGCAAAGAGAGCATTTGATGGAGAGCACATGTATATAATGACTGTGTAATTCTACAGTATGAATTTCATCCCCACTCTTTTGTCTTTAATTTAAATGTATCGTGCATGACTCCATAAAGATAAATAAGTGTTATATTAAATCGCTCCTTGGTATACTGCCGCGCTTAAATGATTTACTTGGATAAATAAATCAAAACTTCGCCATCGCCTGTATGGTTTCAGATTCTGCTGCTTCCATCTGAATAACAACATCACTCACAAATTGAATAGGTGGAGGTTCCTAAAATGACAGACGACATGACGCTAGACAATAATCTTTAGCTCATCGTACGTTATTTTAGCACGTACCACAGGAAGTGTAAATATTTTCAGAAGTGGATGCGCGTCCTTTTGTACAGAATTCATGACGTGAACCGCCCTGGAACTCAGATTTTATATAACCTTGAGTGATGTACCACAACACAAATATCTCCATGAAATTCCCGATTTTCATGCAATGAGGTTAAGAATTTTGGTGGAAGGACGGTAAAAAGTGATATCACTCCCTAATAAATAGAATCAATAATGAGGAAAGAGATATAGTCGATGGGTTATTGACAAAACTACAATGTTGAATTGCAATGGAGGATTTGTTTAACAAATATCATAGCAAATGAAAAATTATACAAAATTCCGGCTGAAGTTGTTGAACCAACAGCACATCGTTAGACGCTGATTGGATTACGCTTTCGCGTATGTTGTCAATGTTGCAAATGTCAATGTTGACAAAAACCAGTACCTCTGCTACTGCATGGAAGTAATCAGCCATTTACTACACTGTTGTTTTTGCATTCATCCATAATTTACGTTCTTGGTGAATATTTCCCGGAATTTCCATGATCCTGTCTCATGAAAGATTTATTATATTTAATGACACGTGATTAACTATCAACGCTGACGCAGGCAACTGTCCATTTTCCGTGTAACTTATAAACAGTTCTGGCTCCCCGACACAGGCAATAGGAATGTACACATTTGTGATTACCAAAAAATTAGAGAGTCGTCACATCCTTACGATGTATGCTGTCATGCCCCCCGTGGGATCAACGAGGGTTTAGATGGTGTCATGTCCCGCAGGTCAATACAGGAGCGCACTTACTTCAGTAGCACTGCTACGATGCAAACCGGAGAAATTCAGCTTGCAACTTCAATGGTCTTTCACTCATCCACCATGGCTCAGTACCGTGTCATTACAGACACTAACATTGATGACTCAAGAAAACTTTGTAGCCTCCTGTACCAAGTCACAACTCTTAAAACCGGTCCATCCTCCATCTGTGTTCATGTTCACTAATCACATGCCACATTACACCAACGTATTCAAACTTCTGGAATATATTTCCGTTCGAATATAATAAAATAAGCACGCGTGAATTGTCAGCTTATCAAAGTCAATCGGCAGACAATTACTGCTCCAGGTAACTTCTGAGCTCCGGAAAATCGAATATGCTTACAATTATCAAGAACTGTGCTCGGCTATTCCAATGAGTCTCTGCCACGTACTCGACCGTAAAAACGGGGCAAGTGGGGCCATCGTTTGATATATCCTAACAATTACTGGGTAATCTGATCGAAGTAGTCACGTAACAGGCATCAATCACGTGATAGCTGTTTACGCCTTCCTTAGTGATTCAGCCGAACTGATCAGCATGCTGTTTTGACGCAACGTTAAACATGACTGCCTTCGACTGCCTTGGACGTCAGATCACCGATTACATACCCGGGTTTGGCCACAGATGTACAGCAATTGTGAGCTCTGATGAGATCAACAACCGGATCTAGTGATTCCTCGTTATGGGTGAGCGGATTAGAGACATAGGTATTGGAAGCTGTGGGCTGTTTAAGCGAGATTAATGCGCTGGAAACAATTGTTTTGGACACGATCTCTTTGAGATATTAGGAACCTTTTTTCGAATAAACTGTATACCAGTATTTTTACCGTTACCATCAGCAAAATTTTTAAATTACCTTATCTAAACTCCGAGTGTGAAATACTTAAGAGGAAAGTCGCGGACATCAAATCCAAAACTATCAAACGTGCGGCCTCACTATCACCACTTAGATTAATTATTGCTCTACTTAACACAACGAAAAATATGGACGCTGTCCTCTTCTTAAAGCAGTTGCACTCATTGATGCACTATCTTCTGAAGTGCGTTTGAGACTCAAATGCTCTCGCCAACATATAGTGTATAATGTCCTCGATAAATTCCTCTCTAAGAAATCAAATTAGCAATTTTGAAGTTAAGCGGGCTAGATGACACACCCTGCCACTCCGTCCGTTTCCGTAAAAACTATCCAACATCTATTTGCACCCTTTAAGCTTAAATTCCATCACAACATCAGCCCGTGCGTCATTATTGAAGGTCGCAGTTGTTTTGGTGCACATCCCAAGATGATTGTGGATATTCAATGATTGTGGATTTTGATTTTCTTACTATTTTCGAAATTCTTCTTCTTTCAAAACTTTGATCCTGCATTTTGTGCGTGTCTCACTTTAGTGAGAAATACATAATTATTACTATTATACATTTGCAAACATTTCTGTTACAGAATATTTTATTTCTGTAAAACATGATCATGCCAATTAGGTGTGGTCCCCATGTGGGAAGAAAATATTATTATTATTATTAATGCTAGGGCTGGCCTTGCTCGCACTCCCATGCTACACAAGCTACACAAAGCAACTGTACATTTGCTTAGTGCCCATTCAAAAAAGACAACTGACGCCATGAAATCCAACTACTGTGTCGGGTCTTTAACGCATTCATTTAAAGCCAGAGATTCATCTCAACCTAAATCTCATTGTGTGCATCACTCAGACTCTAAACTCAAGTATGAAACTGGCGAGTCGAACACAATTGTGGCTGAGAAGCCGAATTCCGTAATACTTTCACACACATCAGTAATGGATTGCCAAATTTGAAAGCGAAAAAGTTGATATGAAATCAAATTAGAGTGCAGTGAAAGAAGAGAGTCTTAACTTGGGTAAAAACACTACACAAATTTACACTTATAGTATGTATTTCAAAGTAAATTACCGAATAATCGTACATTGGTAATTTCACGCAAGCTGGATAGATATGTTGTTCTTCATTGAGTGAAATGCTCCACTTTATTTGATTTTATATCCACTTTGTCGTGAGAACACCGAGTGAGAGTAGCCGATTATATTAGGTGTTTCCGTGTGTCATTAGAAAAGTACACATTAACAATAACACAATTGAAACGAACTAGAGAACAAGAGAATAATATGTACTATATCACTACAGTACTTCCTCCCTAGAGTGTTAGTGAATATTATGAATAAACACTAGCTACTTATATAAGTTTAAGCAGTAGGATCAGGAAAACGTACGGATTTGCAAACAGTTCTACCAAAATGAGTAACATAGGATTCGGAGCTTACTGATGTAGTACATAAGAGTTCAGATGACGGAGGAATATGTAGCATAGGTAAAACAGGTTAAGAGTTGTTAGAAGATTGCGATTCGTCAAGAAAAGCAACATTTAAACGGTGAATAGAAACAGTTACGTTTACATCATTTATTTCAAATAACGTGAACATTGTTATCACGATGCAAAAAATTTTAGGTTCTATTTAGCGGTGGCAAAGGAGGAGGAAATACTTCGTCAACAATAAGGAGAACGTAGAAACAATTATGTAAATCGGGTGAAACTGTGTTTTGCGAAAATGCGTCTTTGTAATGGTTGGTTTGATATTTCGCATGTATTGTCTTCGTTGATTAACATAAGTCGAATGGTCTACTTGAACATATACGTTCGACACACAACAATTTCACTCTGTGGTCCTAATGTAGTACCATAATACAATTCAGTGTGAGACGAACAAATATCTTCTTTGATGGTGTTCTGGTGTCCCAGCACTATAATATGTAGTGCATCGGACCAAGTAAAAGAAGCCAAATTTGCAATTACAGCTGCTTATATTTGTTTGTGGAAACGTTCCACATAACCATTGGAAGCGGGATGATATTCGGTTGTACGAATATGCTCACAACCTAGCAGGTGTTGCAAATCTCGGAACAGTTGAGAAGTGAACTGAGCTCCGCAATCGGTGGTCAAAGATGTGAGAACCCCATGAAAACCAATCCACGATTCAACGAGTGCATATCCATCGGTTTCAGTCTGAGAGTCACGCAAAAAAACGGCTTGCAGCCATCGTGTAAAGCGATTTACTAAAGTGAGTATAAATGTATTACCACAAGATGGAGGTCAAAGACTAATTAGATAAACATGAATGTTTTTTAAGCGTGAATCAGGTATAGGGTAATTCCTACGTTGAGTTTTGGTGTGACGGTGGATTTTGCTTCTTATACATTGAAGCCACGTTTTCCTCCATAGGCAAATATCCTTACAAATGTTCCGCCAGATGAAACGATCAGTGATCAAACGTACTGTCGCGCAAATACTTGGATGCAAAATGGAGTGGAAATGCTGAAATACATTTCCCCGGAAAGCATTCGGGACATAAGGTCGTGGTTTACCCACAGAAACGTCACAAATGATCTCTTGATCAGTGCGGTGAAGGGGAAGTTTGGACAGTTTTAATGACGAATCGCGAAATTGTTCTGCAAGTTCTCCGTCATCTGACCGAGCAATGAATATTAACACCAGATCGATTCCGCTACAAGATATGTTTACAAAGAGTACCGTGGTAATGCGTCTTTGACGTCATCACGGACTCCTTTGAAGTAGTGTACATTGGTAGAGAAATGAACCATGTAGTCAATATGTCGTGATTCTTGAGAGGAATAGCAATCGGATTCTACCTTGAACGCACGTATGAGTGGCTTATGATTGGTGAATATGGTTATTGGACTGCCTTAAAGTAGATGCCGAAATGGTCCATCTGCAAACATGATTTCTTACAAATCTCGGGAAAATGTGCTGTAAGGAGTTTTAGAAGATGGCAGCTTTCGAGCAAAGAAGTCAAGAGGTTTAAATTTGCAATCATTTTATGCTGTATAAAATCACCTACAACAAATTTTTATGCATCAGTGCAAAGCACAGGAGAGGCTTCTTTTTTCCAGTATGATAGAGTAAGGACACGATTCAGTTTTTATTTTCTCGAATGAATCCATAGGTTCAAGAGATAGATGAAAATCTTCTGGTTTTTAACTTAAGAAGATCGGTGACCAGAGTTACAATTGCGGCTGTATTGAGAATGAAACAAACAGGAAAATTCACAAGTCTCAGGAAACTTCATGGGCTACGTTGGGTTTCAGGCAGAGGATAGGAGCAGTTAGCGGATACCTTACCTGAAAGTGGTTTAGTACCTTAAGCATTGATGCGATGTCATAGGAAATTCAAGGAATCAACACCAAATACACATTTATTCACTTCATATTGTCTGACACGATTGACAACAACGCGGATATGAGACAAGTGTTGCTGAGTATAACGACTCGCAATCAGTATATGATCAATGTATACAAATACCAATTTTAAATAAATCAGTTCCTGGTCCGTGAACCTGTGGAACGTTTGTACGTCATTGCGGCATACATAGAAATTCATAGAGACTGAAAGGTGTTGCAGTCGCCGTTTTTGGCACATCTTCTGGAGCAACATGAATTTGGTGGTGCGCTCACACTAGATCTAACTTCGAGAAAATTTGAGTATCATTTAAATTAAGCAAAAAATCATGAATAAGTGGATTTGAGTACCTATAGGGAACTATGACGTTTATCAAGTAGCGATAACCTCCGCATGGTCACCAGTCTCCGGATTTCTTCGATAACATGTGTAGTGTAATTGACCATGGACTTTAAGATGGCTGAATGTTGCTTAATTGAGGCATATGTTCAAATTTTTGCTACAAGTTTGTCAGGTGCAAGAGGCCAAAACTTGGCCGTATTAGGTGGATCTCTAGTTCATATTGGGTGCGTGATTCCGTTTTTTGGTTCAATTTTCATCTGCGTATGTCTTGCTACTTCAATAAATCATTTTTGTAAATCAGTTAACTTATCAGGTCATCACAAATAATTTGGGATCGATTGAATCCACTTCAGTGAGAGTTTCTGATACAGATATTGTTGAGCTGGAGTATGATAAACTGCGTTTCTGAAGGTCAACAATTAAGCCAAAATGTATGAGAAAGTGGACTTCTATAATGGGCCGCTGAACATCGGATACAATAAATGCCAGGAAAGCTATCGCCGCAGGCCAAAATTGACTTTGAAAAGTATCTGACCGAATGTTTGGATGATGGAACGATTTGTGGATAAGAGAAGATGGTGATGGGTTTCAGGTTGCGTACACTAGGTCCTGGTAGAATACCACTGACCTCAGCACCTGAATTAATGGGGAAGTACAAGCAAGTGTTAATGTCTTGAACGAGTAAGGCGCGACAATTTGAGGTACCACTACCAGAAGTCGTTATTACTGGCTTCTTATGGTGTTTCCCGATGGATGATAATTGACAAAGGCTTTAGGATGACTTCACAGAAAGGTTCACTTTTGAGCATTATCCCCAAAACGACGGTGATAATAACACACATTAGAGTTTTTATTGTCAATAAATCTTTTGAACGTGAACGAGAACTAAAACGCCACCAAACACGTAAACACCACTGAAATTGTGGTCTACATTTTGTGTATTTGTTAACTGTGGCAGTCAAGTCCTCCAGTTGTTGACGTAATAATAATGAAAATATTTATTGTTCATAAATTGAGACACACGCCTTTTATGAGATACAAGATAATACACATATCACATATGGTCCATTATATATATAAAAGTAGAAATCCTGTGAGGTGACGTTTGAGAAGTGGCGAGGATTGTGCAATTTTATTTCCCGCAATCACCAGTCGGAAGAAAAGTGGTAAATTAAATAGAGTTGAGTTTGGAAGTGTCAGCTTTCAACCAATTACTGAGAAATTGGTCAGTTATTAAAAAGAGAAGTATGTGTACTGATCTCACAAGTTGTGAACTGAAGTTCATCGGTCAATCAGCAAGGTCCAAAGTGACAGAGATATGAATTGCCTGGTCCACATTTTCGACACTCGTATATCTCAAACTTCACGCCGTAAGAAACAAGTCGGCAGATAAATCGTTCAGTAAAATCAGCTCCGTTTTTATTTTCATTCGAGCATGTAAAATGATAAAATGTACGCTTATATTGGAAAATGAACTTTACGAGCCGTATTATCATCATATATACATTCACCCCTTGTTTGCTGTCGCTTGTTCAACGTTCTTCGAGGGTATAGAAAGAAAAGGAGATGAAATAAACATTGAACAATGAAGCATGGGGCGATTTCTCCGACAACCAGAAAAATCAAGGTGGATTTAGAGGCACCGGTTACTGGCCACAAAAATGTGGTGGGTTAGATATAGATGAGTAATATTGAAGATAATCTAGTTTCCCGTCCTTTGCAACTAAACAATAAGTAATATTGATCCTTAAGAGGACAGATAGTGACATGGCAAGAAAATACGAACTGGAAGGTCACTTTTCTTGTGTCGGATTCCTTGTATCCGGAGTCCAGAGGCTAGTAAAGTGAGTATCACCTTATATACGTTTATCTTAGTCAACCAGCAAACGGCAAGTTAGAGTGAAAAATCAGGAAAACATTGGCAATGACTCGACTAGCTTTTTGCTGCAGATACACAATGTATTAACAGACACTCCAAATTGCTGAACGATACACGATGAGTAATGAGGAAGCAACTGATATTATGATTTGGTTTTGGAAGAAGGAAGTGAAGAAGGCCAAATTTAAGCATTATAAAATAAAAGTCCCAAGAGATCAGCATAAGTATTCAACCAGAGTTCACAGGTTGTGGTTAAATGCGTTAACATGCACTATGCAATCTGACATACTCTTTGGAGCCCATATACCTAACATGCAAGCAGCTCAGCCTCAGATTGAATGAAACTAACACCGTACTGTCGTTGGTACGGACTGTGAAGCTAGGCCACTGCAAAGTATTCATTTTCATTATACAGGAGGAAAATAAGAATAAAAGGTAGATGTGCATAAACAAGAGAGTGATTGAGAGAAGGCAAGAGATTTTGAGGATCTATATCATAAAAAAGAAATATAAGATTATCAGTAAGACAGGATACGTAGAGAGACACTTGTTCGTTGGCAACAAGTGGAGCCTCATGGGGAATCCCTTCTTTTTGATCCAGATCCCACGAAGCCAATCCAGGAGAGCATAGCACAATGTAGCAAAAATATAGAACATTAATATTGAGCTAAGACACGAGGTCTGGATACGAACACAATTGTTTAATTGAACGGTAGCACCAAGTGGCCAGCATATAGACACACATTTCCAAAAAAGAACCAGGATGCTCACGGAGACACCATACTTCTTATCATTTTGCTAGCCACCGCTGGTCATTTTTTGGGAGTTGCTACGGTAGAGAAGGGAAGGACTGCAATTTGGAGTACAAAACAAATCGTTTGGTTGAAAAGTAGTACCCGGGTAGTCATAGTCAATATGATTGTTGATAGAGGCTTTATTGTTCACAGTAATGCCAAAACTAGAGTTCAAGCTGTTGGGATAGAAATCGGAATACGGCAAAGCAGGAATACGATTTTAATTTAAGTGTTCGTTAGTCGACAGTACAGAAAGACAACATGCTTTATACGGAAAAGATTAGAGCAAAAGTATGTTGCAAAATAAGATACGCATGTTAGACACTACGAGGTAATTAAAGAGGTAAGAATATAGCAAGGGACAGTGCAACTGCCCTCAGTATCCGGGTCAAGGTAGTCAGGTCATCATACATAACAATTCAATCACTTAGAAAGAACATAAGCTGTAAGCTTCGTCCGCCTGATGCACACATTATTCACGGTAAAAATTTTCGAATCATTTCTATATAACTTAGTACAGCCATAGACGCGGACAGCATACGAATGGCATAACTGCTGGGAGGAAGAAGGTAAGAAGATATACATCACGAAAGATGAAAGAATATTAGTAGATATAAACCTTGATGATTGATGGATCAAGAATCAGAAATTTTTCGGACCGGATTCATTAATTGCGTTGGTTTACAACTGCGTTGTGAATAGTTGTTTGACAGTGGACTAGGTCAGAAATTTTCGCAGATATTTCCTGAATGACAGTTGACAATATAAGGAGAAAAATGAGTTATGTCGGAAAGCAGTTCGGGAAGTTCTACAGTTTACTCTTTAGTCAAAGTTTATGAAATAATAATTAGAGTGCACTTATGAAGGTCGTACATCAGTAATGTGTGTAGATCCATGGATCAGGCAGGCGGTTTAAGCCAGCGCATCCACAGGCGATCAAGATTAAAGTAGACACAACGTGATCGATAGTTGAGTTGGGAATCGGGGTGCGTTTTATGTTTCGTTAACAATCACTTAATTGTCTCAATGGAATCTCTGTCAATATGAGAATAATGTGAAAACACAGTGTGATAGTATTCTAATATTGGTGGAACTCGTTGATGTATACAATCAACTTGGCGGTCTAAAGGTAAAAAGAGCGCAGGATATAGTATCAAATCCAGCTTACCTTCGCTATTTGGTGCGCAGCCTATTGAGAGAAGCTAAATTTGCACGAGTACTGTATGCAAATTCATGATATATCGGAGAGACATGTAGCGTCGAAGTTGTGAGGTCGTATAGTGGAATGATTTCAGGATATCAAAAAGTGGGTACAAATCTTTTTTTCTTTTGGGAATCTTCACCCAGAATAGAATACCAGTTTGATAAAAAGTTGAGGTCACTAAAATCTTGGAAACGTTATTTTATAGTATTTTATAAAAAAAATCTATAGATTTTGTTTACTTTATTAGCAAATAGGAATGGTTCTCCCAGATTAACAAGGTAAACGGCGCTCGTAAATCAGACTAATAATAGAAATATATATTCACAAGTGTATAAGACATGCCTTTCAGTAAAATCAAAATGTTTATATAATTTGTATAAATCTGCTGAAGGAGACGGAGGAAAACATAATTTCAGTGTGGTAAAAATGGTTCGTTTTATTCTGGCCACAATTGCCACTCAAAATTTAAAAAGCAGAATTTAAAGATTTCCTATCATTTGTTTTAGATCACAACTAACTATTCCGAAAAATAGGATATGTAACAGTGTACCGCATAATGTCGTATACTTTGAGGAACAACACAAGATAGAGTTAAAGTGCTCGGAGAGCATGTGAGTTATATTTTATCAAATAAGGCAACCGATTATATATGCACCACAGCATGATGTTCCAAAAATGGATTCGAGAGATGATATATTAATATTAGCATTGGTTCAGATAAATTTTCACAACTTTATTTAAAGAGTTGTTTAAGTTCAAAAATGCCAAACATTTTAAATATAAAAATTAGCAAACTCCATCGATATAAAGGAAAATGCTGACTAAGGTGGATGGGAACTAAGTGGCAGTAAAAATTGAAGAAGCATGATTCAACTTTGGATACCGTTATTTGGATAAGTTGCGGAAATATTTCATCCTTCATCGAGGTAGATTGCCGCTTGCCGAATTCGTCCCATTTTTGGATGGTGGTTCCACATGAAATGTCGCTTTGACCCGCTAAGTGATCATCAAAGGTAAGCTTTAATAATACATTTCTGCGGAATTTAAGGTGCTGTATACTGAGCCTTGAAAGGCTCCGTTGGGTCTGGACAAGTAAGGCAGTACCCGGGGTTGCCCGGGAAACGTTGCATTGCAAAGACACCATAACTCATTCGGATGAGGAAATATTTATTGGATGAAACTTCATATTTCAGGGATCCACTCACAGTGGCAGGAATTTGGCAGTCAGTATTCCGAAGATTGAAATCAGATAGCACCAACAATCGACCGGAATTTGACTTATAGATTAGTTGGATTTACAGAATAAGAGCGTGCTAAGGCTGGTCCAATAAAAAGTTTGATTAACTTCATTGTTTATTGTGAAGGCATTATGTCCTCTTTACATGCCCGTCAATCAGATGGGCAAGATTTCAGTGAGCTCAATTTGGCCAATACCATTAGTACCAAGATTGGGTGGATTATATTGAACTTCGCCAGGTTAGCAAAGGTAATAGAGTTCGGTTCGATGATATATACTGAGTGCGCAAAAATGGATGTTATCTTTGCAATTCACGATGTCGTGTATTCTGGTACGGTAACTCATTTAGCTCGTTTTGGAGGTTCGTCTTTCATATGTTCCTTCGCAAAAGCGTCTACACTTGGTGGGTATGAAATACAAAGAATATATTGTTGGTTACTTTGAGAATATCATCATGGCTAAATGGCGGAATGTGCGTTACCATGAAGGGAGCTATTTTGACGGAGTACGAGAGTAAACGAAAATAATAAAAAGATCATTCGAATTAAATTATCGTTATCTTGGTAGTCGTCCCAGAGATTCATTTGTGAGAGAAAAGTTGAAGAAAAATAACGAGATTTTCATATGTCAATGCGTTTCAATGTTTTCAGATCTCCACGAGTACGCAGTCGCAGTCATCAGGCTAAAATTGGATGCCTCCTATCACTATGCAAACCATTTACTTAGATTGAATTCTCAATATAAATATACCGCGAATGTTGCCCAGAGAATAGCGCAATACTAGTCACCCAAAGCGACCAGAAGTCTGAAAGTTTGGACAAAAGGGTAGGCTGAAACATTTCTAAGACACTAATAAAGTATGAGATTGCAAAGAGAGGTAGAATGAAGTGATGGAAAAGTGTAGCAGCTTTTTATAGGCATAGAATCTGTGTTGTATGTCCTGCAAACAGGATAGCTCCACAAGGCTAATGCACCCAACGCGCATGCATACTCCATACAGCCACAAAACATAACCATGTAGAGACGGCAAAGTTGTGGCATACCACAACACACGAAATTGACACTGCTCCATGAGAAGAGTACAACACCGATTCCTGCAGCAATCTGTGTTTTGTTGTTTTTATCACTTTTAAGATATATATCTCCTCACGTTTGTTGGAGTACCAACATAGGCCTTGGTCTTACGATAGGAGGTTACCACGTATGCGCCAGACAAGCATAAACCAAGGAGCAGCCCTGTTAAACACTGGGGATCATTTGATATTTCAGACATGTTAAATGACGAAATCACGAACCGTCAACGGTTTGATGCATCGGAGATCGAGTATATGGTATTGATAGCAGGCCGGTGTGAAGCTCATACATGAAAACAGTAATATTTATACCAAAAAACCCGTGGTAACTATCCAAGACGCCTGCACTAGCATGGCAGTGTCATGTAGTCTGAAAGAATAACAAGATGCATTAGTAGTATGACACGAGCAGATTAATGAAGTAATTCAGGTGCGAAACACATAGATGGTTACCAATAGTGAGCTGCTGAAAAGTTGTCATTAGGAGGAGAGATCAGGGGAATCTTTTAATAAAGAAGTTTACACTCTAGCAAAAAAGGCGGTCATAATCATGTGAGCTGGACAATCGCCACGTAACTGAAAATACAGTGAATCACGTAGCTGGATTCCCGATGCTTTACATTTCTTGATACACGTGAAAAACCAGGTCTCAATGCACAATTATATTCATTATATACCAGTGAACTTAAGAATCCTATAGGTAGGAAGCGACATCTAACAAGACGAATGTTGTATTGTTCGACTCTAGTTCACTAATGGGTTTGTTCAAAGGCAATTGAAACGAAACTTTTTCAGTTTCCACTTTTTAGGATATTAATTGAATATGAATGGAATAAACAGGAAAACACTTCTTGAGGTTCTACAGTAGTACAGCCTTGCTTTAGAAAATTCCGTCATGGTTTTTATTACAAATTTCAATTACAAATCAATTTCAAAGGAGGTCACAATGTACTTTGCCATATGGGAATTGTGAAACAAACAGTGACACCTCCTCAAAGTTATGAATCAATTACTTAACATACCGGCTGATTGACTTTATGTGCAGGTAATCGACTTTTCAAAAACTAGGGTCATTGATGTAGCAATTATTCAGTTTCTTTTAAATGTTTCTCAAGACCACATGAAAGCGGTCGACGTTGCGATACCAGGGTTGCTAACGACTCTGGTTGGAACAAGAAAATCTTGGAACAGACGGATGCTAGTGAGTAGGTATGCAACAAAGTACGCATTTCATGAATAGAATAAGAAAAGACAAGATACCCAGAATGAAGTTTAGCAATTGTAGGGTTTAAAGAACACAAATTCTTTATCGCTCATTGCCAGGATACAAGAACCCAAAGTAAGTAATGAATGTCCAGTAATCCTCCTACTATTCAATGATGCAGAGTGCAGGAAAACATAGTGGTACAGAGTGAGAACGTATTTTCCGAATTCAAGCCCCCAAAACAACTGTTGAAAACAGTCAACACATGTTAAATTTTAAACAAACAAAAACACCCTGTGCAAGCTGACAATTCAAAATGTATATCAATCAAAGCACCTTTTCCACCTTTCAATAATTTGCATGCCGTGGAAGCACAGGAAACTCTTTGAATACGACACAACTTACAACAAAGAAAACAATCCAATATTAGGAGAGGTATTTTGTAAATTTAGAATTATTCAGTATAAAATTCTCCCTAACTATATTGTTTGTTTTTTAAAGGTATTGCGGCTGACCTCGTCAAGAGAGGTACCATTCGCTGTGCTATGAAATTACTTCTCGTTGCATTCTGTTTACACGATAAGTCTGGATACATAGAACCTTACTTCCCTTTCGCCTGTGGGGGTTTTGGGTTCTGCTGTCGGCCTGTGAAGTACAACGTCACGCACCAACAGAGTGAGTGAACGTTACGGATAGATGATAGATGACATGACACCTCAGAATAACATTCAGTTCATCGAAGGTTACTTTAGTGCGTACTTAGCAAATGTACATATTTTCAGCATTGGATACGGTTTCCTTCTCAACTGAAGTCAGTACGTGAACAGTCTTGATATCAAATGTCATATAACCTTTTTGATGCACCACAACACAAATGTCCCCAGTTAGTCTCCGATTTCCAGGCAATTAGTATTGAGAATTTTGATTTAAAAACTGAGAAAAACGCTAATCGATTAGACAATGAGGTACAAAAGATAGCCATTGCGGTATTTAAGATAACAGCAAAGTTAAAATGCAATATTGGCTTCGTTTTAAATATATCATATCAAATGAATTATTATACAGGATCCAGGCTAAAGTCGTTGAACAATCATTACACTATTCGACACGGACTGGATTCCGTTTGGGCGTACGTAGGCAATGTTTCCGTTGTCAATGTTGACAAACAACTGTATTCTTGTCACATTTTGGAAGTAGTCGGCCATATCCTACATTTGAGTATTGGTATTGATCCAGAATTTACGTTCTAGGTCAATATTTTCAGAGTTTCTTGGACAGCGACTCATACTATATACATTATGTACATTTTCTTGTGAATTATTATCAAAACTGCTTTGGCCAACTGCTTTTTTCGTCTACTATTTTAAGTGTTTCCGATTCCACACACTTGTATTCGGAATGTACAAATTTGTCATTACCTCACAAATCAGTGATCTGTCACATACCAACGATGCATGCTGCTATGCACGATGGTTGAGATAGTGTCAGGCTGCCTAGTGCACATGAAGTTCAGTGACCTTGTCGGGATGCACAACGGAAACATTCACTCCGCAATTTCAACGCTCTTACATTGAACCATCGTAGTTTATTACCAAAGCATTACCTAAATTAATACGGATGACCAAATAGGATACTAGCCTTTTGAACAAAGTTACCACTTATAATATCGGTCGATCGCCATCTTCAATCTAGGTTTGTGTCGACTAATTTCATGCCGCATCACACCAAATTAACCAAACTACGCCAACACTGATGAGTGACTATTTCGGATGAATATAGTTGCGTTCGATTATAACACAATTTCCGAACTTGCAAACATTGTCAGCGTACCAAAGTGCATCGAAAAAACTACTACATTCGGAAACTGACAAGCTTCCGAAAATCGGAACAACTTACAAATAGACCAGAAAAGTGGACGGCAGTTTCAACAAGTGTCTGACACGTATGTGATCGTGAAAACCTGGCTAGTAAAGCCATCGTTTGATATAACATTACAGACACTTAGTTATCAATTCGAGGAAATCAGGTAACAACAATCAATAACGCGACATTATATTTTGCGTTCGTAAATGATTAATCCAAACTGCTCAGCGTTGATGGTGGTGTAACGGTTAACGTGCCGGCCTTACCTGTCATATATCCGAGTTTGAATCCAGGTTTATCCGTGAACATACACTACTGGTAACCACTAATAAAAGCAAAACCTGTGTTTAGTGGTTCTTCTTTGAGTAGGTGAATCAGTGAAATCACGAGAAAAGACCTGGTATTGTTCGAACGAGAATGTTACGCTGCAAAACAATCGACTCATATACGTTCACATTGAGAAAATTAAGACCGTTTTTTTTTCTTAGATCGATTCATTTGTAACCCGATGAATTTTATGTTTATTATCATTGCTTATGATGTTTTTGCACAAACATTTTTCGCGGTCAGTATTGCATTTTATAATTTCTTATCTTATGTCATCAGAGAAACCTGTTTGTAGTAATTCTTTTCGTAATTTACCTATTTGTCTTCCATAAAAGCAATAAATAGAAGAGGTATTCTAATATCCTTTATACAAGTGAGTTTTTGCGGCAGAGAGTCGTTGAACAATCCTGGATAATTCTTATTTGCAAAATGTCTTCGCGTTTGCTTTAATAATAAAATAAATTCATGGCAGGATTATGTGCTCATAATTGAATGAGTAAAACAATGTTCACTTCAAATGTTCCAGTGGAGTAAATTAAGCGCATTTTTTGTAGAATTCACCAGATGTGATGGAAACTAAATTTTGCTAATTCAATTCTAAGATCGCACAGTATGATTGCATAATTCGTGCGTTACACGAGTCTCCCATCTCCAGACATCTCCCCTAGCTAGCGCAACTTTAGGATTTTCAGTTACTCCAGTTCCAGACAAATTGTTATTCATCTCCATTCAATGTATCGTAGTAAACATTTGAACGAACTATTGGACACCGCACTTTGAAAATTTTCCCTCGTCGATATGGACCTAATACGCTTATAGAATGGAAAAAGAATCAACTGGAAATTACTAATGAAACGGCGTCCAATTTTAAATCCAGTCTGTTAGACCAAATTCAATCTTGAAGTGTTTTCTAATGGAAACTACAGTAAAATTATCGGTGAGGGCAGATCGAGTGTTCAGATGTGGGTAACATATCCATAATTCAGAAGCGACGAGCGGGAATTATACTACTTTGGTCAATGAACTTATGAGTGGCCCGAAAACGTAATAAGACGGCCTTGACGCGGCCTTGATGTGGCCTTGACGCGGCTTTGACGCGGCCTTGATGATCTAAACTATCAGTATTACAATGCAGTTACTATTTCGACTACATGAATTCATTCGAATACGTTTATAATCACTTTTATTCAACAACCATATCTTAGAACGTTTATAATTTGATCATAAAACGTACACGTATTTGTTTCAGCTTGGGTGCGCTTACTTTACCGTACTTTATTTCTGAAGCCATTTTCGTTTACCGATTGTCACGTTTGTATTTTTTCTAGTTCATTCTTACAAAATATATATGCTTTTCTGAATTAGTTTTCTTGACAGTAATGTTTTGTCGGCCATCCCCAGTTATCTCTCATCTTTCTAAATAAAACTGAACTGAATAACGAGTTCCAACGAAGTAGATAGTACATACTATGCCTAAATTTTAATTCCTTGGCGAATGGCAAAACAATTTACCATTCCGTATATTCAAAGGTATCTTATTTCAATGAGACACCGTTTGTCTTCTGCACGGTGTGCACAACCTGCATTTAGGAAACAGTTCCTTAATAACATTCTACCGCTCCTATTGTAAATGCTGTTAACGGCTTTATTCAATAATCACGAAAGTCTGTGATCAGGACGCATAACCAACGATACGATTGTCAAAATTTTTTTTCTGCAATAAATATTGTAAAGTGATGACATTGACAATAGAGACGGTTAAAATGATCATGACACTGATTACGAGGATTATGGAAAAGATTATGATAAAGATGACTCAAATGATTTAGATGATGAGGTTTTCATTGACAGCTAGATTGAGGTGAAGAACACAGGCAACATGTTCAATGGGTACTTTGATTATCCATACATTAGGTGTCGCTAATACTAATGTTTCTGTTGTTGTCAAATGCTGACACATTGCCTGCAAATTTGGATCCACCTGAATGGTTCACCAGTAAACGTTGATTAATAAATAATCAACGGTTGTAATATAATGTATGTCTGACCGTTTTTTGGTGTCCATTGACGTTTTTTCATTCAAAATTCTAGCCAAGTAAGGTGTTTCCAAAAGGGTGATTGGTGAATTTCTCCGCGCATGCCTTCTTCCCAATATATTGCTCTGTTGTTTTGACATTTTTCAGATTGAATCAAAAATGGATCCGTTTACTCAATCAAGCTGTATGTTCATTTTCTTACGTCTGTGTAATTTTTGTTTGCGGATAAGGCTTCTATATTTCTGAGTGGCAAATTTTCACCAGTTCGTGAAATAATTTCTTCTTACATTATGACAAATCTCATCTTGTTCACTCTGCTCAAATCTATTCAAAATCATGCAGTCCAACGCAACGCACACTTAAATAAACATATATATGTGAGGAAAACAACTGTCGTACTTGTAGTGTATGAGTGAATATCGATAAGCAACAATATTCGAAAAATTATCAATAAATATTGCTTAGCTGGTATCTACATCCCGTTTTTGTCTATGTAATCCAATAGATAAACATGTGGATTGCTTATATGTGTTACGTTTTGGTTAGTAAGATGTTAAATGACTTACTATATTCTACACAGACAATTTCTAGTTTTTTCCAAGGCAAAATTGCTGAGTGCCTATCCAACTCGATCTAGAACACTTTCTCTCGGCATTACAGGTTGGTGTCTTGTTCGGTAAAATATCAACTAAGTGAGCCCTTAAATGTATTACAAGGTGTCTAAAAAGTGCCAGCGTTATTTGTCCATACTGAAACGAAGAGATGACGAATGTGACTAAGCCGTCAAATACATGAACCTATTGATCTATAAACTTGACGAAACATATAGCACTCTTCATTGAACCCAACAGGGTGCTCAATATTTCTTGCTCAAACAGTTATTTCTAAATTTGGAATAATGGATGCCAGACTGATTTTCAGAGATTCAGTAGATTTCCGTTTTTGATTCACAATCTAAGCCATATTAAGTGCTTCCTAAAGGCTTGTATAAAGAACAACTCTGTTGTACTAGCAACGTCTGAGTGATCACCGTTCGGCCACAATAATCACATAGCACTCTATAAATAGTGGTTAGCAGTCACCTTGAGCCCAGTTATGTATCCGTGCAATTCAGATGGTTAAAATGTGAATTGCGTATATGTTGAGCATATTGGTTATTGGGATGTTAAATGGCATACCATATTCTACATGGACAATTTCTCGTTAGATCTAATGCGAAATTTCTCAGTGGGTATCCATTTGAGTCTAGAATAAAATCACTCGGCGGTACAGGTTGTTGCCTTTTTCGGTAGTATATCAACGTAGCAAGGTCTTGATTGTATAACAATGTGTATAAAAAAGAGCTAGCGGTATTTGTTTAATTACTCAAACGTAGAGATGCCGGATGTGTCTAAGTCGTCTAATCCGTTAGCCCGTTAACATATGAACTTGAGGAAACATATACCACTGTTCGTATAACCTTAAGCATTTCTCAGTATTCCTCGCTCACTGTGAACCTCCAAATCTACCACACAGCTAAGTTTCTACATACGACTGTTTCGTAAATAACGATTATTCTTATTACATATTGTATTTTTATTGCATCGCACCAGTTTTATATGCTATTAACATAGTACACAACCTTATAAATTGCAGCACTCTGAGTTTGTCAACCACGACACTCATTTCGAAAATCTACTTAGTTATGATATCTCAGCTACTTTCTATGGAAGCTGAGGACAGTTACAAAAAGATCCTTGCGGCAATATTTGTTTTGTGTAAATTCGAATAAATATCTTTTGATTTCCGAAACAGAGGAGAAAAGGTTTGAAAGACTAAGTTATGCTGGGGTTGTTTTTTGCGTATACTAAAGCTCACTAATTACAAAAAACAAAAACACGAAGAATCAACGCGCTATATTTGATAACTCCATTGGGAAGTTTTGCATGAAAACCAATCGCTGTGTAATAAGAGTGCCCTATATGGGTATTTTCAACCATTTTATAAAATCCACGGATGTCTTACCCTGATCTAAACGAGATCGGGATATCAGTAACATTCCGGTACATTTACAATGGCATTAATCTGAAGCTCCATTGAAATAGTAAACTATCATCAACGGTGAATTTACTACTTTGCGTAGCTTTTTAATACATCCACAAACATGTGTTGATATATGTTTAAGGGCCTCAAATCATCATAAGAAGATAAGATAAAAATCTATTGTCTTCCACCACTACACGTGATTGTAAACAATGTACCCCTTAACAACTGATTGTTTCTACTACATCAGCGATAACTGCTACCCTGACCGATAGCTGCCACTTTGCAGTGGTGGTCAGTATTCAGCACTGCAATGATCCTGCGGGCTACACTGAAGCAACGCTGAGGTTCGACAATTGATCTTCGGGATAAACTCATATCGGATAGACGAAGTGATAACACTTCACAGACTACGCTGGCTTGGTTACGTGTTTGGTGTGTGTGTTCATTAGCTCCCAAGAAGAGGTCTCTTTGCTTAAACTTGTACTTGGTGAATACGTGCACAAGGAGACCAATGTATAACATGGAAACTAATCATTGAGGCAATGAACCAAACACTAAGCCGCGATGGTATTTACCGTTTACCTAGATTCAAGGTAATTCAAAGTAAATCAAGGTTATAATGGTTAAAAAAGCATAAACCTTTATAAAATACATAGGATGGCGTTGTTGTATATACATCTAGTATTGGAAACAATATTATGTATAGTATGTGGGAAGGTTCGGGGTCAATAAAGAGATTCAGTAATCCCGTTTACTTGTATATAAGAGTCTAAAGCAAGCTCAAACGATGGGTGGTGTGTACAGCTGGCAACTGATTACGAGAGATTGTTCCAGAGGAAGCTCACTTACACCGAAAAGAAGTAACGCCGGCTATTCAAGCGAGTAGTTGTCACTGCAAGAGTAAACGGGTGTTGCTGAGTGACGCAATGCGGCTCTTGTTTGAATAAGGATTGCAGTGGGTGATTTGGTGTGTGTATTATTTTGTATGTGAGGATCAAATCACTTCTGTTCCGTCGGTAGCAAAAATCAAATAAGTTTAGGCTTGCAATCCTCTCGGTGTATGTTTTACTATGAAGACAGATCACTAACTTCCTAGCTCGGTGGTATATTCGCTGCAGCAGGACTATGTCCTTTTGTAGCCATGGTGACCACGCTTGGACAGCATATTCCATGTTTGGTCTGACAAACGTGTTGATGATGGTAGGCAGCGATTCTCTTGTGAACCTACCGAATATTCGTTTCAGTAGTGCCTGGACTCGCGAGGTCTTTTTGTAGACAGCATTACCTTGTACTGAGTTTTTCAAGGTGCTACTAATCCACACTCTCAAGTCCTCTTCTTTGTTGGTCCACGCAAGGTGATGCGGACCCAGTGTGTAGGTGAAATCAACCCGTTTTTCAACGCTCAGCATTTTACACTTGTGGAAGTTGAATGGTAGCTTATATGTTAGTGAATATTCATGTATTACATAAAGGGCTCTTTGGAAAAGTACGCAATTCTCAGTGCTTCGTATACAACCCCATAGTTTGATGTCATCTGCACATAAATTATTTTTCAAGCAAACTAGGCTTTGTAAATCGTTGACGTAGAGCAGAAAGAGGATTACACTAAGCACCGATCGTTGAGGAACTCCACTTGTGTTTGCAACTGGTTTGGATACTGCACCGTTGATCCTAACTGGAACACTTCAGTTAGTCATGTAGTTTGCTATATAAGCTTATAGTTTTCCCGTAACACCATATTGTTTCAGTTTTGTAGGAGTATGCAATGGTCAACACAGTCGAACGCTTTTGACATATCAAGAAAGCAAGCATGTATAGAACAATCCATGTCTACAGCTTGGGTCCAATCGTCTAGGGTTAAGAGAAGGTTTGAGACACATGAATGATTTTTCTGAAACCGTGCTGTGTAGTCGAGAATAGGTTGTGTCCTTCTAGATGCTCGGTGAGTTTGTTTGTCACCAATCGTTCGATCACTTGAGAGATAACTGGTAACATGGTAACCGGTCTGTAGTTCGTAATAGCTAAGCAAGACCACGGTCATAAGTAGTTAAAACCACTGGCAAAACTGGCTCAGTCACGTAGCCAGTGTTGCTGATGTATTCAAGATATTGACTTCAAAGCATAGCTCCTACACCTCAACTACGTTTTGAGCAACAATACTCATTGCGTTGCTCACCAACTGCTATGTATATCGATGAACATATATGCAGCAGCAGAAACCACAGTACATCCAGTACGCGGTTTAACGATGTACTACGTACTGTTTGTGGGGAACTTTGTTAAAAAAATCCTGTGATTTGAAGGTTCTTTTATACATCACAAAGTGTTTCTTGTCATGCTAACGTTTGTATACATAGCAAAAGTATTAATTTCATGTTATTCATTTCAACCGACATGTCAGAGTCAATCACCGCTATAGAAATATTATAACTGAAATTTTATGATATATAGTAACATCTTGTTCTGTATGAGAGATGATCAACGGTTGTATATTGCAATGGTTTGCAGGTAAGTATATATAAACCATGTCATTTCTGTTCACAAGCTATTTGAATTCCATGAGCATAACAATAAACATAAAAGTCCTTGTCGATTTATTTTTTATTTTGCACTTATCAGACTATTTTCTTGATCATGAACCGCATACCAAGTGAATTAATTTCGTTTCACTAACTTTTGATAATTTGCATTACGTTGATGGATCGTTTGTTCAGCCAAGTGTTTATTGTTCAACGGATATTTTACTGATATTTCTGAGTCAGGAATTTACACGGCAAAACCTCGTGGATTTTGGTTTGTTTTCCTTTAAAAATAAATTCTTTAAATAGTGCAGTAATTTTATTCACACCACAAATGTTATTCCTCAAATAGGAATCTCCAGAATAATTCGTGAGAAAATTTGGAGAATACAGGACGCCGGCTTGTACTGGAATAAACTT
>JBBHEA010000098.1:0-36418 GCA_038088235.1 Zacco platypus | reverse complement strand
AGAGTAGTGGGACAAGGGGAAGAAGTGAGTTATTAACGTTTCGAGTTTTTTCCACTTTTGCTTCAGGTTATCTAGCTCATTTTTTGCCCGGACCATCTCGGTCTTAAATAGGACATTCTCTGGGTTTGAAATAGTGAGTATGTCATTCAGCGGTACAAAGCAGTTCAATCCTGGGTTTGATAAGAACGCAGGTGATGACAGCTGACGCTTAACACCTTTCTTACGCCTTGTGTGATCGGGTGTCAAGGCTTGATGTTTTAGCAGCCCTTTTGCGGGAACAACAGAAGTGTCCGAATGAAGAGTTTCGGCGTTACAGGACAATCCCATCCTTAATAGTAAAAAGAGGTTATGAGACATTTTCGTTTTTCTAAATTTAAATCAAATATTTATTGAATTTGAAGTTATGAAACAGGTTCTACACAAGGCTATAGCTAGATATACCGAAATATATAGAAAATGAATAAGACGTCACCTGACCTTGAGATTCAAACTTGGGGTTGTATAACTTGTAAACGTTTATTGTGATTAACCAAGAAACCGCTAGATAGAGTGAAAAAAAGACAGGCAGATTATTACAATGACATGCATAGTTTTATGCATGAGATACATAGTGTGGTAGCAGGCAATCAAGTTGCTCAAACGCGACTCAGGAAGTAGTGCAAGAGCTACTGAAGTAACGGTTTGGTTTTGTAAGTAAGAAGCATAGAAGGATAGAGGTAAGCATTATAAAATTCCCAGAAGGTCAGCATAAGTATGCAGTCAGGGTTCACATATCGTGATTAAATGCATCGTTATGCACTATACAAGCTGGGCAAACTCTTTCGAGCGCATATACTTAGCATGCAAACAGCCTAGGCTCAAGTTGAATAAAACTATAACCATAGTGTCATTGGTACGGCTGTGAAGCTAAGCATGCGCAGAGTGATCATTTTCTTAAAACTGGAGGAAGCTTTGAATAAGAGTTAGATGTGCAGAGAGACTAGAGTGATAGACAGAAGACAAGAGATTTTGAGGATGGATGTCTGAAGAAAGGAGCATAAGAATATTAGAAAGAAAGACAGGTTACGTAGAAAAACAGTTGTGCGTTGGCCACAAGTGTAGCCTCATGAAGAAGCACTTATTCTCGATCTAGGTCCCACTAAGCACATCCAAAATAACATAGCACAATTCAGCAAGACTACAGAGCATTCAAAGCATTTAGCATTTAGCACGAGCGCTGACCGGGGGTCTGGATACGAACCCGATCGTATGGTTGAACGGTAGTACCAGGTGGCCAGCATATAGACATAAATTCCTAAGGGAGGACCAGGATGTCCGCGGAAATACCAACTTCTGATCATTGGCTAACCACGGCTGGTCATTTTTGGAAGTTGCTAGGGAAGCGATGGGGGGAAGGACCGGGGTTCCGAGTACGAATCCAATCGTTTGGTTGAAAGGTAGTACCCGGCTGGTCGGTATAGATATCATTGATGATAGAGGCTCGATTGTTCGCAGTAATGCTAATGCTAGAGTACAAAGCTGTTGCGCTATCATCTGAACATGGCAAAACAGGAATTTGATCTTAAGTTAAGTGTTCGTGAGGCCACAAGACATCCAGACAACATGGTCAATAGGATGAGAGATTAGAACAGATATATGTTGGAAATTAAGATAGGGACGGCAAGCACTACGAGGTAGTTAAAGAGGCAAGAAGGATAGCTAGTAGGTTGCAACTGATCGCAGTATCCGTGTCATGGTAGTCAGGTCATTATTCATAACGATTCGATCACTCAGGAGGAACAGGAGCTGTAAATTTAGTTCACATGTTCTCCTGGTGCATGCATTCTTCATGGTATAATTTCCGATAAATTTCTATACAGACTTGTACATCCTTAGACACGGTCAGCATAGACATGACTGATCTCCTAGGAGGAAGAAGGAAAGGAAGAAGAAGAATATATACATCGGAAAAGATGAAAGAAGATTAGTAGCCATAGACTTCGATGATTAGTGGGTCAAGAATCAGACTGTTTTCGGCACATCTTCATGAAGTAAGTCGATTGACAACTGTGTTGTGAACAGTTGTTCGGCAGTGGACGTGGTCAGAAAGTTGTGCAGAGGTTTCCCAATGACCAATGGTTGTAAATGAAGCGCAGGTATCCTTGCAACTTATTTAACTCCAAGCAATATAAGGAGAGGCAAGAGTTGTGTCGAAACACCGTTCGGGAAGTTCTACAGTTATTTTCTAGTCACAATTCTCATATGATATTTGGAAGCTGCGCGCCAAGCTTTCAGGGCAGGTTAACCTGAGATGGGATCTTAGATTAAGGGCTCATGAAGCCAGTGATCAGTGGGTAAATTTCACCTACGTGGTTATTAATGGAATCTATATCCTAGAGGGGCCTTGTTCAAACAGGTGATCTAATGATAGCTGCGGTTTAAGCAAGGCAACAGTGTTTTCTATAGTTGAAAACAGATTCAACTGTCGCTTAAACGAATAATAATCGCTGATACTACGGAGATCATATGGAAGATGATTCCAGATACCAGAGTAAAAATTTAAAAAGAAGTGAGAATGGAGGGAAGTACGAGAACGCGATTGGTTACAGTGAACTCCGCATTACGAAGCTTATATATAGAGCTTGGTGCAAACGAAAGACAACCAGAAGCAAAATGGCAGTTTTTATAGAGAATACAATGGAGAAAAGCAAGATTAAGCTTTAAGCGACGAAGCCATAAGGGCTCAAGCTGCAATTGGCAACATCGATCACGATACGAGTGATCACATGAATAAAAGACAAGGTTTTAGTAAATTTACGTTGAACCCTCTCAATGGTGAGGCGGCAAGACTTGGATAGAAAAGAAGCAACAAAGGAGCAAAATTCGAGGATTGGTTTTCTCTTTGTTTAAACAGGGCTACTTTAGTAGACCACAGGTGGAAAGAACGGAGAATAAAGTAAGAAAGACGCTTTGCCCTTGTTACCCTGATAGATAGCCTGAGTGGAAAAATTAAGATTACAGGAATAGCGGAGACCTAAGTCTTTGATAGACTGCGTTATAGGAATTTGGAAACCGTTCAAGTATAAGGGAACGTTTTCGGGAAGGGAGTCGGAAAGGTAGAAGTTGGCATTTATTTATAGAAAACTCAAGTTTGAAGTTGGCAGACCAGTCGGAGAGGGCGTTCAAGTCTTCCTGAATGAGTGGAAGACGACTTTGAGTAAACTATGTGCGAAGGTATAGACAATTTTTATGTCATCAGCGAACAGGAACGCAGTCCCGTGAGTGATGAGTTTCAATACGTCATTATTGTACAAAATAAATAGCGTAGGGCTTAAAACGCTACCTTGAATAACGTCACTCGTGATAGGGACAGTAGAAGAGGTACAGCCACCAACTCGCGTTGTTCGGGTGCGATTATGAAGGTAAGAATGAAACCAAGCTAGTAACATTCCGTCAATACCCGTACACTTCATCTTTTAAAGAAGAAGATAATGTGGGACTGAGGCCAAAGGCCTTACGGATATCTGGATAAATAACAAGACCAGCCTCGCCTGAGTTATTGCCACAGCAAGGAGATTTAGAATTTGAGCTTGACATCCAGCCACGGAGCGCTTGGAGAGAAATCCATACTGCTGATCATCAATAAGCATGTTAGAAAGAAGGTGATTCGTGAGGTGCTGTTTCACTATCCGTTCTAACATGCGACTAAGGTGACTTGTATGATGGATTCCACGGAAGATCTCGATGGAGATACGTGGGCCACTTTTCCATTTGGGAGTCACAATAGACAATTTCCACTGGTCAGGGACAATCCCTTGCTTAAGTGATAAAGAAAAGAGCTTGTAGATGAGTATAGGAATATCAGGACCACCTTTTAGGAGAATTGTTGGTGGAAGACCGTCTGGTCCTGGGACTGACGACACTCGAATTTTACGTAGTTGTGACACTACGTCAGACAGGCCAATCGAAATTTCAGAAAGTGGGGCAATCAGGAAAGTATGGTTACATTGGCTGTTGAGGGATGTTGGGCACGAAATAGACCGCATGGTCGGAGCATCTACAGGCCTATAGCACCCCGCAAAATATTCATTGAAACAGAGGGAGATAGCCTGAGGCTGGCTGATAATATCTCCATTTTGCATGACAATATAGGTAGGGTGGTCAGAAGCGGAGCTGCAACGCTTCCGAAAGAGACCGCTGAGTATTTAACATCAGGAACTGGTGAGAGTGCATTAGTTTCCTGCTCTTTTTCTAAGCCAGTTGCATGGACGAATGCATAGCCATCAGTTTCTGTATGCGAATAAGGGCAGAGAGATCTTTGGATCTCAAGAAGAGAGAACGAAGGCGCTTGAGTTAATGTTTAACCGATTCAGCTGAGTGTTGGTCGAATTGACACGTGAATGCCTCACTTTGAGAGGTGAAACAGATATGAGTAGATTCAAGATCATTCTATAGAACACTTCAGCAGCAGGCTGTGCATCGAAGGAAAGGAAGTAATCAGACCAATCAGAGTGACGAACAAGAGAAGCAAATGCTGCAAGGATCTCTGTGGTCAGAATATGAAAGCAAGAGGTCGCTGTAGGGGCATGGGGAAATAGAGGTACCTATCTTACAAAAGATTATGTTGTGATTGCTTCCCGCAAACAGTGGGCCAACCTGCGCGGAGACAGACAAAGGACCCTGGGAGAATACTAAGTCAAGAACATGGTGATCCCTAGTTGGTTGTTTGACGTGCTGCTGCCAACCATCGTAGAACAGCTGCGAAACGAAATCGGAGTACCGGGAAGGACCAGAGAATGTAGTCCATGTGATCTCTGGGAGGTTGAAGTCTCCAACAACCAATTTTGTCCCGAAAGGGTAATTTTGGATAACAGAGAATAAGTGAGCTAATTTGACCATAGAAGCCTGAGATGGTGAAGGGGGGTTATAAATGCAGCCAAGGAGGATTCCAGGGTTGGTCTGAGTGATGGAATCCATATGGAGTCTGGCACCTGATCAAAAACTGGGTCGGTGAGTACGGAGGCCATTAGATGCTTGCGAGTATATAACGCGCACCCGCCACCGAGGCCTTGACGGTTAACACGGTGTAAGGTATGACCTGGTAGTAAAACACTACCGTTAGGAGTAGTTTCCGTCAGCCAGGTCTCAGTTACGCAAAGGAAACTCGGTGAGGCTATGGCAGAGATGGCTTGAAGGTTGTGGAATTTGGGAAGCAAAGAGCGGGCATTTATAAGAAGAAGCGTTAATTCATTGGGGATCTGAGGTATTAGACTTAGAAACTCTGGTGATGCAAAGTGGCCATCATCAGCACGGAGAAAGGACTGCATTGGGTTAGAAGTGTGGGGAGAGGGGGACATTGCACCAGTACTAATAGTACTGTCATCTACATAGACATCCGAACCAACACATGCATCTCGACCCATGAGCATTTTTCATTCTGGAAACAGGTAGAGTCAACAAGGAGAAGCGCTATGGAAAGAGTGACTCCCATGGATGTCATGAATCAGACGTCTTGGAGATGTCCTCTGATACGCTTCTGAGGAGAAGGAAGAGGTCAAAGAATCAGAGGCTGCCGAATTCGAGGAGAGAAAGAAACTTGGGTCAGAATGATTATCAATCACGGGAGGTAGGCTGAATGCATAACCCTGCATATTCGGCGGAAAAAGAGTAGCTTGTGATAAGCTATGGGGAAGTTGAGAGGAATGCAGGATATTTGCTATTCGTCCTTCCCATAGAGGCTGCATAAGTGTCTTGGGAATGAAGGGAAGAAGCTGAAGAATCAAAGAGAAAGCTACGGCCGATGCATTGCACATTTGAGGCCTGTTCTGTGCAGTATCAGAGAAGTGAGGGGGATATGAGGGGGACGCGGTGGTGGAGGGATAGCCGAAAAGGGATTATAGGCCTACGGGGGGTGTTTTTGGACGATAATATTGCTCGCATACCGACATTAGGAGATGAGATAACTGGTTCATTATGTTTCAAACGCAAGGGCGTTGCTGACTAGTGTTGCAATGATGGGAAAGGAATTCAGTGATCTTCGCTTAGGATTCCAGAAATATCTCAACTGAGATGGCACAGCTATTTGGTGGTGTTCCCAAGAGTGATGCTGTTTTTTGACGGAACTAATGGTTGATATGCCATCTGAGAATGGCTACTTTTAGCACCAACATGTTTTTCCTTAGGACAAGTAACTTGCTTAACTGATTTCGGATCACCTCGACATGAAACGCCCTTACCATGACTTACGAGGTCAGTTGAGGTTTCAGATGTCAGCTGATTGGAGTGCGCACTAGTAGGCTGGTTGTGCGGTTATTGAGAGATAACAAAGAGTTTAAAGGTTGCAGTAAAGTTTTGTCCAAGTCAACGGATGTTATTTGTTCATTGGTTGGACGCGCTGGGCACACAAATTCAGCAGCTACGCTGTGGCCTGTATCAACATGATGGCCATCAGCAAGGAAGTTAGAGGTTAAAGCACTATCCTTTGTCTTTGTGTTAGGTCTCTTTTTATTTGAAAGGAGTGAGAGAACTATTCTTGGTTTCGGTGGAGTAGATGTTTCTGAGGACTTTAATTCACCTTTAACATTTGAAGAAAACATCGTCAGCTCACGCTGGATTCGCGTACGAGCGGAGCGAACTTTTGCGTTCTGAAAATATGGGTGGCAATTCAATATGCTCTGGCCAGTGATAAGTGTTGTTACAGCTGAAGAGTTACCAAATTCAAGTAGCAACGGGCAACAGGCACTAGGGGAAGCTTTGCGCAGCCAGACGCAGCGGCTTGGCTTATCCTCTATTCCGCAGACAGTAAGGGCTGCTTGAGCAGCTTTCAACGCAGGTACCTTATTGGACACACTATAAATTATAACTTGGTTATTACAACGTAGTCGTTGAGTTACTTCTGTAGATAGGGCATCAATGATGTGTGCTGCTTCGAGTAAGGCCTTTCTATCTTCACAGAGTTTTTCGGCAAGGAGATAGGTTAGCGGCAGTTGGGGAGAAAAGAGACATTCAAGTTTGGCGACCTTGGTTTTCATATCCGAAAGTTCTTGTTAATCATTGAAAACTCCTGATTAAGAGGTTTCGTCAAAGAACCTGAGAGTGGTGCCAGGTTTCGAGTGGTATATAACAATCTTTGGTCACACTCGGGGACCCCGGTGAGCGTCTGAAACGCTTTACACCTTTATGATAAGTGGGGCTAAAAACCAATTTCTTGACGACTTTAGTTTTCCCGTTAGATAAACGTGGGTTAGTATTGTTGGCATGCTTGGGTAAACGCTATATCTCAAGATACGTTCGATAGAGTTGGAAATGAGGTTCAGTCACCGAAATACAATAAATGGTTATTGATGTTTAATGATGGTTTCGAACGGCAATGAAACCTGAAGATACTCAGAAAAAGGATAATGAAACAATGCCACGAAAGCTAGGAAATGTTAATCGCTAGCAAATGCAAACTATAATGTATGTCAGAACGGCTGACCTAAGATTGTTTAACGAAAACGCGGCGAACAAAAGAGGTTCTAGGATTGTGGATAATATACCGCGAAACTATTTAAGGCTACTTAAGGCCTAGATGATGAGGAGCAAGCACAAAAATTGAAATAAATGGAAAATCGGAAAAGGATCAGCTGACCTTGAGAATTCAGATACAGCAAGACTACAGAGCATACAAAGCATTTAGCATGAGCGCTGACCGGGGTCATGATACGAACCCGATCGTTTGGTTGAACGCTTGTACCAGGTGGCCAGCATATAGACATACATTCAGAGAGAGGACCAGGATGCTCGCGGAAATACCAAACTTCGGATCATTTGTCTCACCACGGCTGGTAATTTTTGGAGTTGCTAGGGGAAAGGGGAAGGACATGCAGAACATATGTGGCCAAGTATATGACCGGAATAATACAAGACTAGGAGTGGTGAAAATGGTTCAATTGACTCTTGCCACAATCACCACTCAGAAATAAAAACTTGTAGATAAAAAAAATCAACAACTTAAATATCGGGGTCATTCGCAGTATGGAAAGTAGAGGTGAAGCTGAAGGACTTGAATTCTCCACCAAAGTGGTCCAGCACATCGGGCTAGGATTCTCAACCGATGAAAGCCCAATACTCTCTTCCGTTGCCTTTTACTCTCCCACATGTTTGCTTTGTAACTCGCCTCTTTCTGTAACCTATGAATTCCGCGATTTGGGTGTTCGATACTCCTGCACCTTCAGCTTCACTGACCAAGCTCATCACCAACTAGCAAACGCTCGTAAACTTTGCCATTATATTTTACGCACCTTCAACGTTCCTCCCATCCAACTGGTGCTGTAGAAGCAACGTATACGACCAGTACTAGAATACTGTCCAATTATTTTTCAACACTACTCTCAAAAAGATAGGCACAATATAGAACGTATCCAACGATTTCTTCACCAAAAGGTTACTGCCTACTGGAAGCACCCTCAAATACTGTCAGCGATTTGAACACTTTAAACTTGACCCGTTGTGGTTGCGATGGCTGAAACTCAACCTAGTTCTCTTACACCGGTTGATGCATTCTCAGATGCACACAGCTTACGCACGACCAATTCTTACATCCTCCGCCTACCATACACGGAACTCTGTTTGCATATTGAAATGCAACACTTCACGTACAAGTTTCCATCATAACTTCTACCTCTCGTTTTACTCCCGCCTATGGAATAAACTTCCTCAAGCTATTAATAATAATATAATAATAATGTTTATTTCTCAATGAGTGAGAATATGCCACGGGGGCAAGATAAGAATGTTACAGCAATAAAACAATTTGCTGCTTAAGAAGCAACAACTGTTAAGTAAAATAGCGAATCAACTTGATTGGAAAATGGACAGATAGTGAAGTTACCCCAAACAGCCCAAAAAGATATAATGGTGAAGCAATAATAATAATAATAATTGTTAATTTCTCGTTAAATGCGACACTAGTCTTTTGGCGTGATCAAAGTTTCGTAGAGTACTCCAGACTCACACAACAGTGTAGTAGAAACTAGAAGTCCAATTATGTCCATGAAATAAGCGCGCCAGTTTCAAAATAGAGCAAAGTTCAAGGTCAAGATGAAGTGAGAGGGCCAAAAGTTTTTCTTTTCGAGCTCTGGTTTTCACATTGATAGAGAAAAGTTACTTGATGCAATGAATACGATTGATCGGTTTCCTGGGTTGTTAGAACAAATTGACCACCCGGAAATGTTCTGAGTATCGTTTCATTGTAAAGACGTCCAATATAAATGACAAAGGCAGGATGCTTTTTGCAATACGGTTTTAAATTCATTTCTGTTTCAATTCGTTCCGCCGATTGGATGCACTCCGAGCAGTGTAGGAAGTAAAGAAAGAATGGATAAGGAAGAATGACACTAGTATAACTACATTAGTATATCGCCAGTTGGAGATAAGTGGGAGCATATTGTATACACCAATTTTTCAGCGCATTCGTATGGTAGGTATAAAAGAAACTGTTATGTTATGATTGCTGAAGTTAAAATGATACAAAAAGATAAATGGCTACTGGCAGTCTGAATAACGAAAAGGAGTGCTTAGCTGGTAGTCAACTGAGTGCACTAGGCTCAGTATAAATCTTTCTAGAATTTCCAAATAAGGCAACGCGGTACTTGAATGTTTGTCATTAATGGTTACTCATGCTGAACCGTGTGCTACGTACGTGGGCTTATGATATCCAAGAAGTAGATCTATCAGCGAACGTAAAAAGGGATGAAAAGACTGAGTTAAAGAATAGATGGGCAATGAATAGGTCAGTAATTACTTGAGATACTAATTTTCCAGGTTTTTTAATACTTTGCAGCAATATAAACACGGGAATCAGTTGACGAGGAGCACTACCGACATACGCAAGTAACCAATAGGTGGGTACTAACACTCGATGATGTGTTGAAACTCTCAAACGCAGACAAGGTTGAGACGTAATGATGGAATGAAGAAAGACTTGGAGTAAGAAGAAACACTTGAAATGAAAAGGCAGCAGTCATGTCGGTGAAGCATCAAAGACGTGTGACCTGAAAGCAACTTGACTCAACAATCCCAATGCGGTTAATGCTTATGTATGCTATCAACAGCCGTACGACGTTACCAAGTAGACGCGGCAAGGTTCAGACATACAGCAACACACGAAATTATCACTGCTCTGTGAGAGCATGCAAAGCAACCAATAACTGCATCCATATCTCTTTTTTGTTGTTTTTTTGTTTCGTTTTTTTCCTCACATGTATATATATTTTCATTTCTCCTCATGTATGTTGGATAACCAACATAGACCTTGACCAGAGCGTGGGGGAAACCACGCATACACCGTCCGAGCATGAACAGAGGCGGACCCTCTGAACAGCCAATGGTTGATGATCGATAGAAACATGATCAAGGGATGACCCAAGATCAGTTAGCGGTTTGGTGTATAGGAGACACCTTTTTTGTATCGCTTGCAGGACAGCAGGCAGTTCATACACGTAAACAGTCCAGCAAACGTCTAACAAACATGAAGTTATTCACCAAGACTCATGTGCTAATAAGGTGGTGTCGAGCAGGCGAGAGAGAGTTACTATCGCTAGCCGCGTGGAACTAGTGGAGAAATGATGCGTTTCTGGGGACATATACCAAAGCGATTACCAACAATGACTACTAGACAGGAATATCAAGCTGGAGCCGTTCAAGCTTTAAGATGGGTAGGCCACGAATCAGACGTTTTTGGGAACTAGTTCGAAAAGCACATCATTGGAAGTTGTGTATTGAAAAGTTGTTCACAGAATTGAGTGATAAGTAGGGATTAAGGGAACGAGTGAACCGTTGATGGTTTTCTAGTGTGCGTAAGTCAAAGGGAAGCTTGTTCCATACGCGAGAATAGAAAGGGAGGAATAAGGTATTACGAAAGGCTGTCTGTGAGGTTTCGCAGGGTAACTTGGCTGCAGAGTCTGTAAGGTTGTACCCGGGTTGGAGATGCAAGTGACGGCTGTGAGATTGAGGTGTGCACCAGTGAGTACACGATGCGATGGAGAAAGCCAAGGTTTAATTTTAACCTGCGTAGCCAGAGTGGGTCAAGTTTAAGCTCAGTACACCGAGAACGATAACATAATGTACTGGATCTAGGGAAGAGAGCCTTTGTAAACATCCTTTGTACGCGTTCTATAGTTTGCTATCACGCTGAGAATACTGTGAAAAAAGAACAGGACAGTATTCTAAGATTGGTCGAATGCGCTGTTTATAGAGGAGGAGTTTTATCGAAGCAGGTGGAAAGAGCGCAAAATAAGGAAACAAAGTCTTCGGGCTTTAGCTATTTGATACTGAGCTTGTTTAGAAAAACTGAAAAATGAAGAATAATGAATCCTCAGGTCACGTATGGCCGGAACAATAGCTAGTGGTGTATCATTTAATTTAAGCGATACTTGTATGAGAGGGGTTCAACAGGTAAGGACAAAACACTTTGAAGTAGAAAAGTGCATTCCAGAGTATGTCGACCATGTATATAACGAGTCAAGGTCCTCTTGAATATTGTGCATAGCCTTAGTGGTATCAGCCGAGGCAAAGGTATATATAATTGTTTATGTCATCTGCGAAGAGAAACGGCTCACCACGCTGAATATAATTGATCGCGTTATTTACATGCAAAAGAAAAAGGGTAGGTCCTAATACGCTACCTTGCACAACCCCACTAGGAATTGGTGCTGGCGATGATGTACAACCAGTAACAGATTTAACCTGGAAGCGGTTAGAAAGGTAGGACTTAAACCAGAGCAATAATGGACCAGAGATACAGGCTGCTGCAAGAGCATCTAATATGGCTCTATGGGGAACCTTGTCGAAGGCTTTTGCGATGTCTAAGTAAACCACGAGTATCCGTTTTCCATCATCAAAGCTGGAGGATATGAGGTGGAAGAAATCGACCTGACATGATGTTACAGATCGCCGAGTGAGAAATCCGTAATGACGATCACTTATAAGATTAAGAGATTTAAGGTGATCAATAAGCGGTGTCTTTATTATGCGCTCGAGTACTCTAGATAGCAAACTTGTATGGTGTATGCCTCGATAGCTTGAAACAAGTGTATATATCTTGGGGTACCTACCGTTTTTTCATTGGAAGGGGACGACGCCTTTCTCAATAGATAGGGAGAAAAGATTATGGAGTAGATCAGTAAGGTCAGACCCACTATGTATGAGTGGAATTGATGGCAAAACCGTCTGGGCCTGGGATAGAGGAAGCTTTTAGATGTCGAAGTTGTGCTTGAACATCCATTGGGGTTATTTCGATGTTATGCAGAGAGGTGAGAGTGGTGGCTTGAAAGGGTATCTTAGCGGGAGAGTTTAAGAGCTCCGATGGAAGGTGGAGATAAGGTAGGGGGAATAGAGTAACAGGAAGTGAAATAGTAGTTTAAAATCTCGCACATTATACTTGGGATGCTGGTCAGGTTGCCGCTTGGTAAGGAAAGGGAAGTAATACTCTCTGAGGCTAGGGTGCATCTGGTTGAACAAGGTGACCTAATAGCCAAGTGTTAAGGGGCTGCTTCAGAAGGTCATGCTCTTGTAGCAGTTGATGTTTGAGGCGCCAAGAGCTATGTTTTGAGGCAAGGTGATGCATAATAAAGAGAAGAGAAAGGTTTCGTGTCTTCTCATATTGTGAGCGCACTCTACGCAGCTTAGTCTCTATTTTGGAAAGAGCTCTGGTTCTTATGCGTTGCCTAGCGTTTACTCGTTGTGGAGGGGGCAATAGAGCAAATAAGGCTGAGGAGATTATTGCAAAGTTGATCAGCAGCTACTTGGGGATCTTAAGTCAAACAGTGTGCTGTCCAATCAGTAGATCTGATTAGAGAAGTGAGGGGAATCCAGTATGGGTGGGAGAATCTACGAATCAGACGTGAATCGCTAAATGATGGGCTTTGTGTCTTGCCTATATTACAGGTGATAATACGATGATCACTCCCTGGGAAATTAAGCCAACTGTAGAAGGAGCAATGATCTGTTTGGTAGTGAAGACCAGATCAACAATGTTCAAACCGCGTGTAGGATTTCGTGTATTCTGAGTCCAGCCATCACTTTCAAGTTGTGTAAGAAAGGAGGTGAACTTTGCGGGACCCGTGTAAGTTGCCCAAGAAAGTTCAGGTAAATTAAAGTCACCAAAGATAACTTTTGCAGGATACGGCTGAGAGTTAACCATAGAAAAGAGGTTGGCTAGTGAGTCGGGGTTTCTAGCAGCCCGTTTGGAGGGACATAAACACATCCTAGTATGATTGTGGACTGTGTGTGATTTGTACGTATCCAACTGAGTCACTATACAGTTCAGGTAAAAAGTCCTCAAGGGCTGTAGCATGCATGTCACACCTACTGTAAATGATGCACCCTCCACCGGTTTGAGTGCCGGTCGGTGCGATGTAGGTAATATCCTGGGATGGCAATGGCTGAGTCGGTTGTGGACGCCGTGAGCCACGATTCGGTGACACAAATGAAACTAGGATTAGAGGTGACACTGATTTTCTGAATTGTGGGTAGCTTGGGATTAAGAACGTGCGTTAATTAACAGAAGAGAGAAAGATTGTGGACAAGGGGATGTAGAAGCCATACAAAATTGTAGGATAGGTGAAAGAGTGTCTCTGTGACATGTGGGAGAAGTAAAGGTTTTGGTTTGGATACCTATAGGGCTTGAAAGAATATGGGGCTGAGGGGGTTGAACTAGCATTATTCGAGCTTGGCACTAGGATGAGGTTACCGTGTTTGTCTACGCGGGAGTCAATAGGGGGGTGAGAGTAAACATCAGTAGAACCGACAGGGATTTCCAAGCATCCCCATCCTGGTGACTCGTGTTGGAGTGTAGCTTTGGGAGAATGCATGAGGAGGAGGTTGAGCTAAAGAGGGGATCTGCCGAAAAGGGAGCGACCCACTTGAGTCGCTTTAATGGCCAGTTGGAGATACGTTCAAGTAAGGCACATGCCCCGCTTTGTGAGTACTTTGACAGTACATGGTTAGATGAGCATGTTGAATGCGGTGAATAGAGGAATCTAGATGAAACAGGAGGGAGTTTGAAGCAGTGTGGTAGTTGAGGGTGAAAGAAAAGGAGAAATAGAATTAACTGAAGCGGAGCTTGGTAAGAGCTGCCGCTGAGAAGGATCAGTCAGGCCGCAGGCATCTACGGGTGATTGAAGGTCCATAGTCTCAGAGTGGATGTTGCATGAATGTAAAGAGCTCCAATATAGCCTGTACTGAGAACAGGAAGGGGTCAGAGAGAGTGGAAAGCGCTCGGGGTTGAGGATTCCTGTCATGCCAGGGTCTCTGCATGAGTTAACGGACACGGGTTCATGCAGAGATGAAACATTCAGCGCCGACGTCTCAATATAAGGCATATGATAACCTAAGCTGGAACATTTAGTGGAGGACAGTGAGGGTAGAGAAGAGTTTGCGTAAGGGAGAAAGGGAGCAAGATTTGAAGCTGTGTTTACAGACAAGCTTCGACCTATAGGCCGTTTTTCAACTTGACCAGCGGTGGGTAGGAAAGGAAGTAGCGTTGTGAAGAAACACATTGCTGCAGACGTCAAGCTTTGGACGTCTTTGAGCCCGGACTGGGTATTAGAGGGCTTAAGAAGTTTGTAGGTGGTTGTGCTTGAGTAGGTAGATGACGGAATGGAGCGGGCCATTCTTACGTAGGGAGGTGGAACCTCTGCGGTTATCGATTTGAAAAGGTAGTGAAGGAGGAGTAGGGCATTTATATTGCTTGTGTGGAGCTCGTTGGGTACGTGTAGGTATTCCACTATTCCCGACCGAATCGGTCAATCCAGGCCATTGGTGTTTCTGTTTTTTTGTCACCTGGTTTAGGATCAGACCTCTTAGACTCATGATGATAATGAGTGGGGTGTTGTTGTCGATTGTTGTGCAGAGGGTGAATATGTGATTCATCACCAAATGAGAAAAATGCATCTTATATCTAATCTGTAAATCATCTTTGTGTTACGTATAGCATTTTAAGTTTGACAAAATATAACAAAACTTTCCTGACTGTTCCAAAATGAAGCATTGAAATGCATTGACCAAAGAAGAATCTGCGTCCACATGACACCCAAATATTTCACAGATATCAACCTTGGAATAATATCACCGTTACCAATGAAATCGGGTAAAGTGTTTGCAGAAGATTCACAATCGTCACTTTTTATTAAAGGAAAAGATGTTCTGTTATTCAGAAATATTCCAAAATAAGAGGCATAAACTGACCAATAATTTCATCCAAACCACTTTGGATTTGTAGAGCAGCCAAAAACAACATTATCAGCAAACTTACAATGAATGAATTAAGGAGGAATATGAAGCTTGTCTGAGTACAAAGAAAGAAGCATTGCAAAAGAATAATAATAATAATAATAATAATTTTTATTTCTCATATAGAGATACATGCGATCAGCAAGATCAAAACATACACATCTTATATGTGATGAGATTTATGGTGTGGAGGAAGAATATAGAACAGTGAGTGGCGAAAATGGTAAAATTTACTCTTGCCACAATCGCCACTCGAAGTTAAAAAGTAGAATAAAGATTGTGGAGAATATACAAATGGGATTGTAACAAAAAATAAGTGAATGTTCTCACATAATTCATGTTTTAACGCCAAGCGATGAAAAATATAGGTTTCTGAACTGGAGCTAATACAGTTCAGCAATTGACCAGAAGTGTTGTTTAAATGTATCAAATTTACTAAATGTGACCGACAACAAAATCATATTGACGGTGGCGGTAAGTAGAGTCGCTGAAAGTTTAGGTAGATGAAGAGAAGGATGAAAAAACGTCATTCACCTTTGTGAAGTATTCTATGGAGAGGTTACGAGCAACATAGAGGGAGATCCACTTCTTGGAAAACGGTTGACAAGTTCGTCCTGTTTTTCAAGTATGTGTTTTGCCTCATGTTGGAACGTCGATTCGATCCTTGAATGGAGTTTTCAAAGGTAAGTGAAGATGAGGCAAGTTTGCGTAAGTGACAGTGGCTCATACTGTGTAGGTGTTATGAAGGCTCTATTGGGTTAGGGCAAGGACCAGAGTCAAGTAGTGAAGATTAACGACTGCCTAGATTATCAGCAATGTGAAGGCTTCCTTATGGGTGGCAGGGGCAGCAGGTCCGTGTGACAGTTTCCGGAATTTGTTTCGTAGAACATCATGTCTTAGCCAGGTACGTTCCGAACTTGAAGGGTAGGACCATAAGAACCGCAAGGACTTGTGTTGCGAAGGCGTCCAATCCAGAAGGTTGAAGTAAGATGGTAGAGGTTACGAGCGACATAGAGGGAGATCTACTTCTTGGAAAATGGTTGACATGTTCGTCCTGTTTTTCAATTATGTGTTTCGCCTCATGTTGGGACGTCGACTCATTCAGTGGCTCATATTGTGCAGGTGTCATGAAGTCTCTATTGGGTTAGGGCAAGGACCAGAATCAAGTAGCGAAGATTAACGACTGCCTGGATTATCAGCAATGTGAAGGCTTCCTTTATGGGTGGCAGGGGCAGTAGGCAGTGTGACAGTTTTCCGGAAGTTGTTATCGTAGAACATCATGTCTTGGCCAGGTAAGTTCCGAGATTGAGGAGTAGGACCATATGAATCGCGAGGACTTGTGTTGCGAAGGCGTCCAATCCAGAAGGTTGAAGTAAGATGCTTGCTCGACACGAGAATGGGTGATCATCCCAAGAAGCATCAGACTGTTGCAGTTCCCTCGGGGCAGTGTGGGAATGGAAAAGAGAATAGTAGAAGGTGGTTAAAGTTGTTAACATAGCTGATGTGATTGGTGTACTCACGGTCTGAATGCATCAATATACAATAATACGTCGATAGCCTATTTACGGGTCACAAAGTACCGAAAGTAGTAAACATGGAAAGCGTGATAAGCGGTGCAGGCATAGTTGGTGGCATATTGGTATACTGTAAAACTTAGTATTCAGGAAACCGAAATGTGAGCCGTGAACCCAATGATAAAATAGAAACCTAATAGCGTCATTACACAACGGAAACAGTATTTGGAAACCGGAGGGTTGATATAGAAATCCGAAGACAAGTGAACGTTACGAAAGCCTTCGCGATAAACATCACAATAATGTCATTAAGTCCAGTTCGAGATGCGAGAATAAGGTACATGAAATGAGTGTGTGCAATCTAAAAGTAGATCCTACTGGAAGCTGGTCAGCCCTTGGGAGTGCTGACTCAGAGGCAGGGTACATTGTGTACAAATCATACAGTATTAAGCAGTTTACAGAAAAGTCAGAAGTTCTTTAGCAGGAAGAGCCGTGCAAGTCGCTTATACATTACGCGGGCCAACTTCGCATAGCGCATCGGTTGATAGCTGCGCCGTAAACAGTTCCTGTACCTTGGGTAGTGATAGAATGTCGTTCAACGAATTACTGAACAACCTGTTATTACCGAGAGAACGAACGGTTTCGGGAAGTTTATTCCATAAGCGAGAGTAGAAAGATAGGAAAAAGTTATGCCGAAATGATGAGCGCGCAGTATCTCATTTTACCTTATAATCAGAGTTACGTATGTACCGATCAGATGATGTAAGAGTGGGTCGCGCATTGGAAGTGTGTGCTTGAGAGTAAATCAAGTGGTGAAGAAATCTTAAATTAAGTTTCAACCGACGCATCCATAGTGGATCAAGCTTAAAGTATTCACAACGTTGCCGGTAGTTGAGGGTGCAGTCTGTAGGCAGTAGTTTTCCTCGTGAAAAACCGTTGAATGCGTTCAACATTATGTCTATCTGGTTGAGAATAATGTTGGAAGACTATCGGACAATACTCTAAGATTGCAGGATGCGTTGCTTGTAAAGTGCGAGCTTGACAAGAGGGAGGTTAAAAGAACGTAAAATGTAATAGCACATCTTACGTGCTTTTGCTATTTGTACTGAGCCTGTTGGGTAAAATTGAATGTGCAAGAGTAACGTACACCCAAGTCGCGGTTGTCAGAGGCAACACGAATTGCAGAATTACCAAGTTTAATCGTTGAGGGGAAGGAAGGGCAGCGGTAAGTGAGCAATAAGCTTTTGTCAGTCGAAAATTCTAGACCAGAGTAGGATGACCACATAGTGAGAGAGGTTAAGTCAGTTTGAACTGCATTAGTTGCAGTTACTGTGTCCTATATGGGAAACTTGTATACGATTTTTATATCGTCTGCAAAAGAAACTTGTATACGATTTTTATATCGTCTGCAAAAAGAAACGGTTCTCCGTGCGTTATATGTGCTAGTGCGCTGTTGATATGCACTAAGAAGAGGATGGGTCCTAATACACTACCTTGAACAACACCGCTAGTAATTGGTGCTGGACCCGAGGTGAAACCTGATATCCTCGTTACCTGAACCCTGCCGGGAAGGTAAGAAGCAAACCATTGTAGCAGTGAACCGGAGATACCAGCCTTGGCTAGTGATCGTAATAAGGAAGCGTGGGGTACTCTGTCGGAAGCTTTTTTTATATCTAGGTATACGATTATAATGCTCAAACCTGCCTCATGTGCTGAAGAAAGTAGATCAAAGAAATCGGTTTGACATGAAGTAGTGGAGCGTCGAAGCAGAAAACCGTATTGACGGTCACTTATCAAGTTATGGAATACGAGATGTTTGGTAAGCGGAGACTTCATAGTTCTTTCAAAGACTCGCGAAATCAAGCTTGTGTGGTGGATACCTCTATAACTGTCCGGTGCTGTTCGCGGTCCCGATTTGTAACGAGGTGTCACAACAGACTGCTTCCACTGCAAGGGGAATAGTCCTTGTTTCAAAGAGGAGACGAATAAGTGGAGAAGAAGTAAAGGGAGGTCATTTCCACCTTGGCTCAGTGGAATAGAAGGAAGTCCATCTGGCCCGGGGACACTAGAAGCTTTCAGTGCTCTCAGTTGAGTGCTCACATCTTGCAGGGAAATGTGAATCGTATCGATAAGAGCTGGTGCGCCATGCGGAGAGATGGGATGACAAGTTGGAAGATGAAGAAGACGGGAAGATGAGGGTTTAGGTTCGAAAGGCAATGAGTAGCAACTAGCAAGAAATGGAGTTGAATGTTTCACAAATAATAATCGAATTGTTGGTGAGAGTACCATCAGCAAGTTTGAGGGAAGTTATATTTTATGGATCACGAGGATAACAAGAACGCAATAGTTGACTAAGAAGCCTGGGGTTTGAAGGTTGTTTAAGGCAGATTTGTTCTTGTTGAATTTCACACTGATGACGCCAAGAGTTTAGCTTTGCTACTGTGCGATTAATTGAATGGAGCAGTCCAAAGCACTTCGTCGTATTATATTGCTTTCTTGTTTTAGACAGTGACCGCATTAATTTTAGTGTGACTTTATCAGAATATTTGTACTGGGAATGTAATCTTATAGGTGGAGAGACAGAAAGCAGTATTCCAAGAAGAGCCTCGTAAAATAGATCTGTTGAGCGCTGAGTATCAGTAGATAGAAATAATTCTGTCCATTCAGCACTTCGGACGAGTGAAGCGAAGGATGATAAGATGGATGGGGTAAATTTATGGTAGACTCGCATTGCAGTCTGTGATGTATGTTCAACGCCTCTGATGGTACACACAACAATGTTGTGATCACTACCTGGAACGACGAGGCCCACCACTGTGGTGATTTGCAGATTACCATTCGTAAACACAAAGGTCAAGTGTACTACTAGATCTAGTTATTTGCTGTGTATTCTGTACCCAGCCGTCATGGTTCAGCTGTGCAAGCATGGAAGCATATCTTGGAGGTCCACAAGGGCTGTTCCAGTTTACTTCGGGCAGATTGAAATCTCCCACAATAATCTTTCGAGAGAACGGAAGAGTGCTTATGTTAGTAAATAAGTTCGTTAAGAAACGGACATGGTTATGGGTTTGCGGCGGAAGGTAAATGCACCCCACCATCATGGGGTGTTTTGTGTGTTTGGTATATATCCATACTGACTCTTGAAAGTCTCCTTCAGGAGGGTCATCCAGAATTGATGCACACATGTCAGTTCGACTGTATATGATGCAGTCACCAGCTAATTTAGAAGTACGGTCAGTGCGGAATATATCGTATCCTGGTAGTGCGATCGTGGAATCATTCACTGATTCAGTAAGCCAGGTTTCGGTAACGCATATAAAGCAAGGTTTTACCATCACACTGATTATACGAAGAGAGTGTAACTTTGGGATGAAGGAGCGTATATTAATAAGCAATAAGGATGTTTTCATGTTGCACGAACATTCGCGCATACAGAAACTAATAGCTGAATCGAGTTCGTTGCTTTGATTGATTGATGGTGATGGAACGGTGGGAATGATATTGTCAAATGTAGGATCTTGTGTGACCTGTCACGAAGATTCATGCGACATGACACTAACATCTATGGGCGACAAGATTTCAGCTAATTCAACTGAAGTATCACTGGTTGGTGAAGAGGATCTGGGTAGGCTGCTTAGAGAAGATGATCGGTGACGGGTGCGTAGAGAGCAAACTTTAGAATATAACGTAGACAATTGAGAAGATGAATAAGCTGTGAGGATAGGTTGCGAAAGATTTCGATTAGGTGTTCTAGCTAGAATTTCGGAGAAGCAGGAACTTAAAACCCGTGTACCTGCGTTGACGGAGGTAGAGTCAAGAAACGAAGAAGTGAAGTAAACAGGGTAAGAGCAGCGGACGTCAGGCTGTTGAATTCCGCAGGTCTTGGTGGCTGGGTTGAGAGGAACGGTATTGTCGGGGGTGGGTAACCGTGAGCTGGCATGTGACGAAAAGGAAGGGGTTTGCTCAAACTCCTATGTTTTTAACGATGGAAGTTGAAAGTACCACCATAAGTAGCCATTTGCAGCTGTACAAACGGTGGGGTGTAGTAGTTATTTATCGTTTGTAAGTCGGATGTAATGAGACGGGGAGCCAGAGTTGGCCTCATGAAGTGGCGGTAACTAACAGTTCGTTGACGTTTATTAAATCTGTTTCCTGCTTTAGGATCAGGCTTAAAGTTAAATGTTTCCAGTCTCGGTGGGTTCCCCAAAAGCGAGTTCAATCTTGTAGGCTTGATAAATGGTTTCATTAGGTTTCCGGTGGTTGGTAATTTAGACATTGGTAATAACTTTGAGTCATTTTGCGTTGGCTTTCTCTTCTGTTGATTTCTACTCGCGGATAGTGCACTATGTTTAAGTTTTTTGGCTTGCGCGCTGCCCTTTTTGTGTTAAGATCTTCACAGTGTTGCGTGGATTGAGTAGAGTGCATTATTGTTTCATCCAAGTCGACAGTGTGTGACGGTTCACTGGTTGGATGTGACGCACAAATGACATTACATGTACCTGTCTCCTGAGCGGTGGTTTCGTCAACACGAAATTCATTGGCAGACAGAATATCTGTTTTATTCGAGCGCGTCTTGTTATCAACAGTGGAGCTACCAAATGAGCTAGGCTTGGGTTGGGTGGTAGCCGATACTTCAGCAACTGCATCTCTTATTCCTTTTATAGTTACCGTTGACAGTTCACGCTGAATACGTGTACGTGCTGGGCTAACTTTAGCGTTCCGAAAATATGGGTGGCTTATTAGGTTCTTGTAGTTGGCTGAAATTTTCTTTGGGGTTGCCACATTATCAAATTCAAGTAAGAGCGGGCAGCAGGCACTAGGGGATGTCTTCCGCAAGCGGATGCAGCGGCCTAAATCGTCATTAATATTGCACGCATTAAGTGCGGCCTTGGCGGCTTTAACGGTAGGTATTTTATCTGGGACATTATAGATTATAATTTACTTATGGCACAGGAGCCGTTGTCCAATCTCAGTGGACAGTATGTCAATAAGATGTGCAGCCTTATGCAGGGCCTTATAATCTTCGATAGGTTTGTCAATCAGGAGAGGAATCAAAGGCAGTAGAGGGGAATACAAGTATTCCAGGGCGTCCACTTTTGCTTTAGTTTCTAGAAGCTGTTTTCTAATTTGTGACAGTTCTCTTTTCAAAGAGTCTGTCACGGGGGTTGAAAGCGATAACAGGTTATCAAGTGGGATATAATATGCTTTGGTCGAGCTTGCAGAATTGACTGGTGATTGCCTAAGTCGTTTTACGCCTTTGCGGTGAGCTTTGTCTAAGTTTACTTTATTGCGGGCTGTACCCAAAACAGGGGTTATTGGTTTTACAGTGCGTAAATGTATCGCAGAAGGACTTTTACTCATGAAGTGTCCGACTGAATCAGTGCTCTGAGGAGACATGTCGCAGAGATGGGTTGAGATGAAAGATATCGACAAAGACACACTCGGAATTGGTTTTAAAATGTTGATGGCGAAAAACGAGGGTTATGAAAAGCACGAAAACCTGGAATAACTTGATACAGAATCGAATAGGCGGAAGGCAGCGTGTTACCTTGACCTTGACCTTGAGTAGACCACCAAAGGGTGTAGGGAGGAGTACAGATTGTTTACTGTTTACGTGCGTCAAATATGCCCAACTATTGAAACACATACAAAACTCCTCTCTAAAATTGAGAGTAAGACATTTTTTCACACAGCAATCACAATAATAACTTTCTTTCAATACACCGAAATATGTTCTTAACTCCACAATTATGAGTCTCTTTAATTTCCATACATCATCTAGTGCGGCTGCAATCGAATGGACACGGTTTGAGACGGTAGTCATCGTAGATCTTCAATAATATTAGGTTGGCTCAAGCCCAACTATCATTTCAGTCGTATAACCTTCTTAACAATTCGATAAGTCCTGTCATTTAGATAGTTACATCTCTAACAACAGTTAACTCTCGGATAAAGAAACATCGCCCATGAAGCAAACTATTCTGGCTTTCGCCAACTTAAGTCATCTGCGTCGCCAGCGCGATAACCGTTTGACCATCAAAAGTGGATTGTGGTTCTACAGTGCAAAAATCTGGCCACTGTGTGCAGAGGATAAACGAAAACAGATAATGGTGGTCATCAAAGTTTAGAACACAGAGCACGAGAGATAGTTTTGTTTTTTTGTTTTTTTTGCTCAACGACATAGTGGTCGCAATATTATTTAAGGCAACAGATGAAGGGATAAAAGCAAACACGTATAATTAAGGCTACAACACAGCACCTCAAAGATGACAGCTTGATATGTTGCGAAACGTATTCTCAAGAGTATGAGACACGCCTTTCGGCACGATCGATAATATATCCATAGTTGTATAAATCCCGTGAAGTCAGAGGAGGAAAACATTTTTCTAGAGGGGGATTCTTACTGCTCATTGAACTAAATTCAGTAAAACGATAATGATGTCATTTGAAAAAAATGGCGAAGTGATGACAGTTAAGGTTTGTAATGTCTTATGAATGAAACCAATAATGGTTGCTTTTTGTAAACCAAATTAAAATGTATAATACCTCGGAAAGTTTATTGTACGTGTTCATATTATTCACTGTGGCTCCTTCGTACAGATTATTATTGAACAAATTGGTGCTCGGCCACGTTCCACTTTGAACACAATATTGTATGGAACTCCGAGCTCTCAGTGTAACTTTTATGGTAAACCAAGTTACATGAGAAAAATATTTATTTACGTTTCATTATCAATAATTGGGCAAGAATTATTTTTCTTACAGCACATCATTCTCGCTCCAACAGTCCTCAGCGTTCACACGTGATTTCTTTCCGATCTGCTCACACCAAAAAAGCAACATTTTATTTTATTTCCTTGGTGTTTCAAACCATTCGTTATTAGCAAACTACAAAGGCGCTGAAAACATTCATTGATTTCTTAGACGTTCCGGAGACGGAGTCAGTGACTTTATACAAAATCGTATTCATGGTCAATAATGCAGCTTGTTCAATCACTCATCAACCGAATAGGTTGTTGAATAGTCGTTTCACAAATTGGTAGAGATCAGAGAGTCCTAAATTGTGAACCATTTCAATCACCAAATCAGTGTTCAATCCAAACCATCTAAGAGTATTTTGCTCATGCCTATCTATTATTGAACGTCATTCAGTCCTTACGCAACCTGTGTTGATACCATCACATGCTGATGGAAAAGCTGTTGATGACCTTCACAAGGCCACTTTCAATTAGCAAAATGTTCCAGTTTGACCTTCTCCATCACATTCTTTTTCTCATCTAGAGGTACCTCTAATGACGTGTAACCTGAAAGCTGCAATATGTGTTGTTCCCAGAATGCTTTCTACGGTAATGATCTGAATAAGATTTGTTTTCAATCGCCATGAAGGAAGTCTTTTCATCCATACTTGAGTAGCTCTAGTTTGGTGAACAAAAGTTCATTGAGTACAAGGAATATACATCGGAAAGATAAGGTATTTTAGGTTTTTGCTGCTCCTACCGACGCAAACTCAAGGCATTTGATTTTATTTGTTTCACCATTGATTTATTCCGTTGGCGAGTATATATCCTACAGTATAGTATGCATCTTAAATATTGATTGTGGATATTTGTTCCATATAAATTGATCAAAATCACGTGATATGATTGTTGATTGAATAATAAAAGTCCATTTCATATTTATTATCAACAACTACCATTTCTCACATTGAAGGGTTATTTTTATACTGGCTTTTGAACGAGAAGGTACAATAAACAACATAAAACATGACTTCAACAAATTGCACTCATCAACGTGAATCAAGAATGGAAATTATTAGTACGTTATTTTCTTTTGTGATTATACATTCACCGTTGTTGATTTGGAATCAGGGTTTTGCCATCTCTATTATAACGACATACAATTGAGCGTCAACTAGGTTAAAGCGCCTTACAACCGCTTTTGCACTTTCATTTCAGTGGAACCCCCCTACGCCGCAAAAATGCATTTAATATGACTTCCTCAATAGAGACTGCATGGCTTCAGAAATATTTGGGAGCATTTCAGTGGTGTGCAAGCGACAACTTTATTCGTTTCCCCAGAGTCACCCACTTCTAACTATACTGAGGTGTTTGGTCATAGTAAACATATATATGAAAAATTAGGGAAATGAGATAACGATGATTCAACGGCCATGATGCCGACATTGTTCATTTGCTCTTCACCACAACTTTGATGCCATGTAGCTCACACTTGGTTATGCGAAAGGAAGACTGAACAGTCGAGCAAAATTTGCGCCTTAAATATCAACTCTTTTTGGAGAAAGGGTCCAGGAGTTAACCTTGAATAAAAAAACTAGAGTCGGAATCCATTAGTCAGTATACTGTCATTTACGGCATCGTTATGGCAACTCTTGCGACGACGATGGTCTTAAACTGCAACATTTCTACTGTTCCTTCTGATTCGCCAATGATGCGGAGATGGGGTGTATAGCAGTTACCAAAGATTGCCATTCATAAGTAATAGCACAAGCCCATATATTTTGATACAAGACCACTTATAAGTTATCACAACTATGCACCTGGAGAGGACACTTTAACTTTCCCATATGGTGTGATAACAACAAGAAGAATGACAAATACGGGTTATCTCTTCTAGTTATCTCTTTTCGGCCAAAAGCGGGGCGACAGTCATCGTTCTTGACGGTGGTAGAGATCTTCGTATCTCACTAGACAAATATCCAATGCGTCGATGTGGCATCATACAGCCAATACGGTGATGTTCCGCCAACATTCTCCTTCTTCATTAAGTGCATATGTATAAGGAGAAATCCAAAAGTCGTACGGTAATCAGTGTACCAGAAGACATTAGAAACAACCGATTATTCATCAAATATGAACAAAAGTGCTTCAATATATAAGTCAGTGCTTTATATCGAGTGAATTACTTCAAAGACTATTCACCAACAACAGGCAAACTGCGAAGAACACTCAATTGTACGGTAGTAAAAAAAGTAGTTTTCTGATGGACAGTTTTTTAATCTAAGCATAATGACATTATTTTTTTTAAATTTTATTAGAGCATGTTAAAAAGTCAAGATCATCAAATGATACCGTACAATGTGTTTCATCGGGGTGATTGTTGATGGTAATAAAACAATGTCGTAGGCGTGGATGGACCACGCTGATTAACTGTTTCATCATGTAAGAACGAAGAAGTTTCGATCGTCGTTCAAATGAACTGAGATGAGATGTATTGAGAAAAATGTCGCTGTGATAGATTTCCGTTCGCTCACACTTCCAATTGCCGTTGCAATCTTCGGTTCTAATCAAAAATGGTCAATTTAGTATATACTGACGTTATTTTACTACATCAAAAACTTTGAAATAAATATTGTTTTGATGCATCAGTTTTGGTTACGAAATTCTCCAGTGAATTCATTTTATCATTAGAACCGCTACCTGTCAATAATTTACAAAGATTTAAACGAAGAGGTTTCCGAGCTTGTTGATGTCACAAACTTTCCTGTACAGGTGTTCCCAAAATGATTGTTTCATTGGTTATTTCTCTTAACGCCAGATCAATATTTCCGAAGGGAATGAATGAAAGTTGGTTCTGCAAGGAAAACTTTTGCACAGTGCATGTATGTTTGCCATTCAGGAATCCTGGCTTACCTGCGATTGTGAAACCAAGCTTGTTTATTTATCCTCGTTCGATTATCTCGACTGGATCGGATTTCCAATGATGAAAAGCATGTTTCCGGACATCTTATGTTCGTACACACTGATTAGGCACCTTTCTCCTGAGTGTGCTTTCCTTATTCTAGAGTGGGAATTTAATGTCTTACTATATGCTGTAAGCCAAAATTGTTACCTAATTTTCAAAAGATTTTCTTCACAAACCTCTTCATTCCTCTCCTTGTTTTATCAAACCAATCGATTATTTTTAACTACTATTGCTTCCGATAACTAAGACAGTCTTTACTCTTTAGCTGGGTCTATGAACCAGTCTAGTTTTAGTCCACTTAACATTACAGGACTACATGACCTGATAGATGGATCAACCAGGAATGAAGCACAGTTGGATCATATGATTCCAAATCATCCCTAAGGTTTCCTCTTGAAACTCTGACACCAACTGTCAACTTAAGATCACTCGATTGTCTCCACTCTTCCCAAGGTCTTTTCCTTAACCACTACCGCTTTTTGTTTCTTTCAAACGTAAATGTGTAACAAAGCGGCTCATCTGTCTCAATAGGCTGAAAGAACTAAAGGTTGCACTTATCCCCCCATTTGTCTCTGCTCAATAACATCTTTCCAAATATGGACGTTTCCACATTCACTTCGGAATTGTCTACTCTTCAATCCAAAATTTATAATTAGTTTTTCCCAGTAGAGACGATTGTCATCCGACATAGATTAGTGAATTTTAAACATCTTAAACAGTCATGGCGACAAAAGAAACGGACCTATTTATATCATTTATTTTTGAACACCATCGTTTACAAAATAAATAGACGTTCAAAATTGGAAACACAGGAGAAGGATTCCAGAATTGGGAAATGAATCAAAGAGGGGTAAGCAGTTTTCCGAGCACAAGAAAGTCATATTTGAGAGAGCTGTCCTGTAAGATAAATAAGGAAACACAAGTGAAAGCAAGCGTCTTAAGGCTGTTTAAGGCGCATTAGGCCCAGCACAGTCAGGACCCGCAATCAGGCACGTGGTGTCCATCATCGGTGGCCAAACCTGTGGATACAGCAAAGCAAAGTAAAGCTTGTTAACACCAGCAACCTTGCATGAGCGCGTCGTACGTCTTCGAAGAACCCAACACAGTAAGCAAGCAAATGTCACTGATCGTAAACTTAGAAAGTCCTAGACAGAGGATCGCACTGACAGAGTTGGAGAAGCAAATCCCACGGTACAATATGATGACTGGTTCGTGAACCAAGAAATGGCAGTCACAACCAATTAAGCGTAGAGCTGAGATAATTGCCATGGCATTCTCGACAGCCCCATACTTTTGCTTTTTCCGTTCCACACTGTCAGGTTACGGCCATCTGAGACTATGCTCACATCAATCACCGTTGCTTGACGCGAACCTCACGGTTGTGACGAGCATGAAGTGCGTCATGCGTTATCTAACCAGACTGTAGTATGTGAACCAAGCTTTCTGCTTGGCCGCAGTTCCCACGACACGGAGTGCTTTGGGTTCCGTGACGTCGTCGGACACTTCTCATTCTCGTTTCAAGAAGGTTGCAGTGTAGTTGGATCGCTCGAATATATACTCGTGGAAAAATACGCTCCGGATTTCATAGCCATTGTGTTGAGTGGGGTGATGAAAGCATTTCATTCAGTCCCCGACCATCAACACTGTTATGCAATACATCTTTCCACGCAGACTCTGCATCACATTTTGAGTTGACTACAACTCCTTGAACTCGAACAGGAATACTCAATGTTTTTGAATTCACACCGAACGATGGATCGTTCACAACATTCCGCAAAACCTGGCATCCACTGGGTAACAACTTATCCGTCTGATTCTTTCTTAACAGAGGAATGAGACTACTAAAACAAGGGACACCTAAATTACCAGCTCCCAGCTTGGCGTGGAAGTAGCTGATTGGTGTATCCTCCGGTAATCTCAGCCAACTACGGATGGATTGTCTGAGATACACATCAAGGCGTTTCAGTGTATTCCTGTGAACTTGACCAAGTACAAGAGAGTGCGTCAACCTAGGAAACAGATAATTCCGCACTATATCCATACACTGGTACGGCTTCAACGGAGCATGCTTAACCTCATCGGGCATTTGGAGGAGCTGGTGGCGATGATAGATAACTTCTTTACCTTTCCATGTGAATGTGACACCGAGGTAGTTGAAAGAATCTGTCGGGTTAAGGGGACGTATAACATTGCCAGCCAATTGAATTGGTTTCGTAGACAAGGCTAATGTGTGATGCTTTCGATCGCCAAGTATGATAAGAGATTTTGACTTTTGGGCATTGATCATCATACCAGCTCTTTCGAGAGCGTTGACAACAGCTTCGAGTTTTTCCTCTAGACGGGCCTGATTTTCTGCGATCAAGACCAAGTCATCGGCAAAAGCGAAAACATCGACTAAAGTGCTGTGGAACTGGTAGCCAAATTCAGGCATCGACAATCTCATCACTTCATCCATCACCATTATGAACAGTAACGGGGAGAGTGGATTTCCTTACCTTAATCCTCTGGAGCAGTGAACCTCAGAGTTGGAGAATCCTGCAACTGCATTCTCATAGGATTGTTCGATGTATCGAATTAGTGGTGACGGAGCTCCAAACGATGTAGCGGATCTAATGATCGTATCGTGTGAAAGAGAGTCAAAATCCTTCGAGATGTCTATGAACGTTGCACTCAGGCTGGAATACGTCGCAGATGAGTTACAGAGCAGAGCGTGCAGCAACGAAGTAGCTTCTAAGCACCTTTCACGTTGTAAAAATGCAAACTGCAATGAACTAGGCCACAGTTTCCTATTCCATCGGTTTGCTAGCACCTTGTGGAAGCGCCTGAAAATGACAGATGAGACAGCAATAGGCCTTAGTTGGTCAGCTGATAATGCATTCGGTATTTTTGGAACAAGGGTAATGCGGAGACGGCATAGTTGTTGTGGGCATCCCCCTGGGAGTAGCATTAGATTAAAATAAGCTGCTAGTGTATTTGGCTTGAACTGACGGAGGTGCTTGACGGTTAGTTTGTCTTAGCTAGGAGCGGTATTGGTCATTGATCGGATTGCCCGCATAACTTACTCACATTTAATGGGCTCAATCAGACTCCAGTCCGGTGGTAATACTGCACGTGGGGCTCTGGTATCGTCGTGCTTCGGGGTTGAGAGTACATGTGACCAATAATTTTTGGCGTCTAACGGTAGACCTCGGGACTCTTTATGTAATTCCTTCCAGGATCCATCAAGTACGGCTGCAGCAGCGTCTTTTTTTCGCTGATGATATAAGGCTTGGATTGCGGAGTAATTAGCTTTGCGGATCTTCTTCTTGTTTGAGAGGACTCGATTCTTTCTATTGCAACGGCGTCGCAAGATGAGGTTCCACGTTGATGGAAAGGTTTTTTTCGCATGGAATTCCATCAGTGAGAGTACCTGGCTTGGTGACGTAATACCGGATTGTAATCCTTGAGCGAATGATAACAGGTCCATGCTGTGTACAGCTGTGTCAGGATCAGATTCTAAAATTAATACGGTATTGTCGACGGTAGCTTTGAACCACATGGCATGGGAAGCGTCGATTGTCGAAGATGAACCACAAATTTCAGATGTATCTGACTCGTAGGAGGACAATCTATGATGATTATCTAGCCATTTCAGAGTATATAAATGAGTTTCTATACTCACTGTCGAAGATGAACCACAAATTTCAGATGTATCTGACTCGTAGGAGGACAATCTATGATGATTATCTAGCCATTTCAGAGTATATAAATGAGTTTTTATACTCACTGTCGATCGATTGAGAAAATGGTGTTGAAGTTTATTGTAAAGTTATCTTCGATCCTGAGTAGACCTACACAGGCTGTTAGCTATTCGGATAAGCGACTGTGATTTTCGTTGGGAGTAACGTGTTCCAGAGAGTTTCACTCGCTCCAGCTTTTTGGCATTACGTTGAATAGGATGGGCATGTCTCATATGACGACTGAGATCAATCTTAGAGGAGAATACACGCGAGCTGTCTGCACAGGCAATCTGAGTTACTACAGTCGTGTTATCGTTCTGACAGAGGTAAAATCCGAGTTGGGATGAAAGGCCGGCATTAGATTAGCAGAATTTACCGCACTCTACACATCTGTATCCGGCGGGTCCGTCATGTGTACTGGTCAAAGCCGGTGGAGGGGCGCTAGCGGTATTGTTTTCATCATTGTCGAATGTAACCAGTACATTTAAACCAAACCGGGTGGTTGGCCCGGTCTGGAGTTGCTGAACTCTTAGCTCACCCGAGCAAGACCCGGGTTACCTAGTCGGCACCACGAGGAGGTGGTTTAACGCGCCGACCAAAACGCAGTCTATTTAATGCGCTGATCACCTACATCCGACTGCAGATTGCAAGACTGTAGTCAGGGTTTGTGACTAAAGTTAGATGCATGGAATTCAGCAAAGAGATTTGGAAATGCATGAACTTCATCTGTGGAAGGAAATCACGGACTAAGACTAAATGTGCTGAACTAAACACTTTGAATATAGATGTTCTCGTAGAATCGCTTGCCCCTTTATCATTTTACTGCGCGATCTTACCCTCACATAATGATTTACCTAATATCACGGAGTGATATATAAGCTTATTTAAATCCTGTCGATTGTCGGTCTTGCCTGAACCTGATGGAATACCTGATCATCTAATCAAATACTGTGCTGTAGTCTATCGTGAACGAATCCTAATCTTCCTCGACTTTGCCCACTCCCTGGAAGTCCGTTGCATCACTCTAATGGAAAAAGCAGATGGTAAGTATCGCCTCATAATTTCTTCTCAACGATTACTTAAAATCATTGGAAAAGTTGTACAATGTGATATTTCCTCTCACCTGGTATCAAATTTGACGCTTTAGAATTTACCCACAAGAGTAATCATGAGACTGTGGACGCTGTCTCCTCCTTGGTTAATTTTATTGACTTGTCATTGGACAAAGGTAAATCAATAGTCAAATGCAGTTTTCTTCATCTTTCGTGTGCTTTTGCCGCGGTTGACAGACATATTCTTCTCAATAATTTTCTTTTGGCGGGCTTTCTTCAGCCTCTCTTGGATGGTAAGCCGACCACTTTTCTTTTCGTACCTAATACACTAAACTTGAATGCGTTCCTTTTTCTTACTCCCTTGTAAAAGCGGTGTAGTCGGAGGAACTGTTTTATCTCCATTTATTTCAGGCATTGCACAGGTGTTATTCAAGCTCTCAACCCTGCTATGAGTTATAAGTATGTAGACGGTTTTATTTTATCTTCTTCTGTATCTTCCGAATTTGACTTTAATAAACTTTGTTTTGCTTCGATACTGTGTCAGTTTCTGAATCTATCATAATGCTGTGTAAGAACCTTTTAAAGTGCGTTAACATCAAATTCTCTTGTTCTACCTTCTTCCCTTTGCATATGAAAACCAACAATAAAATTGATATCATGGAGTTTTTCCGCACTTATTGCTCCAAGTATCTAGGTATACAGATTTTGTTTACATTGCGTTAGACTGCACACATAGAAATGCTTTTACATGGCTTATGAGTTTTCCCTTTTCCATCAGTAAACAACACCAGTTCAGGTGCCCTAAACCTTTTATAAGTAAATTTGTCTATGCATTTGTTTTCCCGATTATTGTGTATTGCTCTCATGTTATTTTCCACGCTTTGGTAAACAACGACCTCCGTATACTCAAGAAAAACAACGAGGTCATCCCATGCGTCTGTTTGATTTTTGTTTCCTTATTAGCCTGCAATCATTTGGGACAACAATTTTATTTTGTTACCAAATATGTTTCCGGATACTAATTGACAAATCCCGACCACTTCACTGTGCTCTCATCCCTCTAAAATCTTGCAAACAAATTCAATGAATTTTTAAACACATGCACGCTTGTTCTCCTCTCTATAGAAATTATACAGCTCCATTCTTTACAAGGTAGCTTAACAATATTGAGATTTTTAGGTCATAATTTTTTGAACATATTTCAAAACGATACATTTTGCGTTTAGTCTTCTGTACAGCGTCGAACTGTTTGTTTTATTTCCATGACATTCTGGTAAGAATCTTCCAATATCATGTTATAAAAATGTCACTTATCAAACACGTCTATTTATATCTATCTATAAATAGGTTCCGTTGCAATGTTGACCGGCATTATATAGGTGTCAATGAGTTGATGAAAATGCCTATAATGGGCAAGGTTGTCATTTTACTATTTTCTGAATGTTTTTGAATGATATTGTGAATATTGTTTAATTATGATGACCAATACATTTCAAAGAAAGGGTCAACTGATTCATCGTGACGTTTGAGTATATATTTGATTATTTTTAGATGCTTTTTGTGACACACTGATGGATGTTCTGTAACCAGTACACCTAACTTCGATCTATTTGTTCTTTATATCACGTTTCCTTTTCTTCAGGAGTTGATGTTATCATATTTTCTCAAAATATGAAATGGCACACATTTAAACCAAATTACCTAAACATTCGCAAAGTGGTCCTTTTAACTTAAAATGTCTAACAATATTTTTACGATCAAAACATGAATGACACCCGGAATAATTTTAGGCTGCTACTTTTCATTTCATTGTTCAGGACATTTTGTTAAGTAACAAAGAAATGTCAAAATATAAAAAACGTTTCAAACCAAAATGTTATCTAACTAAACCAGCAAAGTATACCTAATTTATTCATTTGCTCAATTTGTTCGTCCTTTCATATTTTTCTCTCATGAATATGCATTGATTATGAGAACAATTTAACCGCAACTGCGGAAACATACTTCAAAACTTTCATTTAAGAGAAGAGATTTTATCGTAAGCGTTCCTGTTTTTTAAGTCAAGGCTAAAAAGTAAGACGTTCAGTTTGTTATAGACATAATAAGACAATAGAATGAACAATATGCAAGACACACAATTTTAATTCTTGTTACCGAACAATTCGTTTTGGAACAAAGAATCAACAAACTAGCAATGAATGCATGCATTATGTGATGTAAACATTGTGTCATCTGCACAGAGAACAAAAATCAAGATTCAACTCAACTCATCAATTGTTCGTGGTTCTTCTCTAAGGGTGGCATTTATGCCTCACCAAACTGCTCTTCCTACCATATCCTTTCTTGCATTGTCCACATTTGAATGGCTTCTTATTATCATGACAGTTTAAGTGAGATACCAGGAAATCCTTTCGAGCAAATTGCTTCCCACAAAGATCACACTTGTGCTTCAAAACTTTCGCTTTTGTTTTTTCATCAAAATGCTTTTCTTGAACGTGGTAACTGAGTGACCGACTTTGATAGTATGTTTTACCACATTGAGCACATTTGTATTTGCCCACTTCGCGTTCATGGGTGAGTTTACTTTCTTTGTGTGTTTTCAGATGAGCTTTCTGAGCAAAAGTCTTACCACATAAATTGCATTTGAATGGTCTCTCTCCAGTATGTATACGCATATGTTCCTTCAATCCATAATTGCGCGAAAAACTCTTACAACACACAGGACAATCGTGTGATCCAACATATCGTTCATATATGTTACGTTTGGATTTCTTAGCAATTGCATGATCTCCTAATTGATATCAAACAGTTGGCTGCACACGCTTCGCTTCACTAACTGTAAGACAAATTAACAATGTTCATTGATTGATAATTTACTCATGTATATATTCTTAAACATGTAAAATATTTCATGTTTATCAATCAAACTGTAATGAACGGACATTTTTAGGTTATATTTCAGTTAACACAATAGTAAAATATGTGTTGGGGATTGTTGTTAATCCTAAAATGTTGGCTTGACAATCAAACACACATTGACAGTATCTGTTGACGAGTAATTTGTTGAACGTTGTTCAAGTATTTTCCAAAGATTTTTAAACCATGTCATGATATTGCAAACACTCAAAGAATGATTGATGATGAACGTTGTGTATTTGCATTTGAGAAAATATGCTTGCTTTTTCAACGCAAAAATCACATAACTCGGTGAACGAGAAATAACAAGAACATTCCTTACAAAGCCGTACAATTCATAGCTTATTAAGGTTGATCCATAGAAGAATTTTACAGGTAACCATAAGTGTTTTCATGCATGTTTCAAGTTAATCAAATAAGAGCGGAACATTAAAGAAGCACAATGAACACATGGGGAGGAAAACTGCTCAACCATAATGTGAAAAATACATTTTGTCAGATATCACAATACAATGGATTCAAAGTTGAATTGTATTCAAAATGTTTGCATAAGTTAAGAACTCTCAACAAATATAGACTAATGATTTTGCAGTAAAGCAATATTATAAATGCAACTTACCAGTTGGACTATATTGTGACAGGAGTTCCTTAATCTGGGAACCTACAATAAGGAGCAATAAGAGAATAGTCACTCTCTAATAATAAAATATTGATACTCGTGAATTTCGTTCTTTATTCAATGCCCTGGTTGAGAACAACTATACTTGTTTCTATGTGCAGACAGAAATCACAAATTTTATTTGATGGATAAATTCAGCGTTAGATTTATTTTGCAGTTTGGAGACACGTCTTAATGAATTGTTCATTCACATCATCCAAACAAGTTGACATTGTTTATCAATGAAAACTCACATTTTATAAACTCATAGGTTGTTGATTGTAGCAGGAATATTTGAACAGCAAAAATGAACCAGTGATCCATACAAAAATGAGATGAACAATGATCGTTTACGTATTCAATTTTATCTGTAAATTAACAACCAATTAAATTGCGTCTTGTATAACTGATATAATCAGCATCTCATTGGGTTTGAGTACAGTATTGATAGACTGTATTGGTGCATGAAATCAACCAGAACCAAATAGACCAATCATATAATTTTAACAATTATAATCTCAATTGCCGTTTGTTATATTTTTATGTCATTTATTCCATGCCACTTATTCCGATTATCATTATTTAGTTATTTTGATGTCGATATGTTCATGGTAATTGATGTTATCTTGAGAGCTCATATACATTCATATCTGTCGGAAGGAGCATCACCAATTTGTTGAAAACAAAAATAATTCATTTATAATGGACGGACTACATGGTTCTTATAATACACTCGTGAACAACAATCTTGGTGAAAGCAATCAAGATAAACAATAAGCGGAATGCTGAATGGAGAATGACATTTTACTAGAACATCAGGTGGTTGTGCTTTGTGTAATTGTCTTTGTTATCAAAGGAATAACTCGGATTTTAGAGCAACACCTAAAAAAAATGGCAACATACCAATATACTCTTATCGAAAATTGTGTTGTACAAGTGTATTTATTAACATGCTGTTTGATATAAAACACGATCAAAACTAAACAAATGGGACATGAAGTGCCATTTATTGATAAACATATCTTGACACGTATGTCTTCTTCGTGTGCCAAAACACATAACGCGTGTACTTTACCGTTGTTGACCTTGGAGCGCTTTACCAATTGTAACTCAAGAAGCGTTTAGTCCTAGTTTGGTATTCTTTTCATTTATCCATGTCTATCCAGGTTTGCTGTAAACAATTTCGAAACTACTTTGGTCCAAAAATCGTCAAAGAAATTGAGTATCATGTGTGGAATGTTATTAGAAATATTTCGAATAATAACTCAGCAAGGTGTTTGAGGTTATCCTTCATAATGACATGCTCAAGCATATTTATTGAAAAGATACATCAAACAATCCCCGATAGCTGTGATTGGTTCGTCTTGTGCGGCTCATATGTGAGTGTCATGACAATATCACATTCAGTAAATCAGGCGTTATACTGGAGTGATATCGTCATCATGAGTGAGAGATATCCATTTGTCCTTCGATGTCTAGTACATTGTTCGATTTTTGCATCTGCGTTGACGTAATTTTGAAGTGCATCCGATTCAGATACCCAAAATCTTAGTATTAATGTACACTGTTTTCGCATGTGGGGCATGTGTTGATTTTCTGGGCTTC
>JBBHEA010000097.1:0-36567 GCA_038088235.1 Zacco platypus | reverse complement strand
TCTCAATGATAAAGCCTTTCGGCTTGATGCACCGTGGAATATCCAAATGTTCAGCGCATTTCCATGTCTCCCATAACTTTTGAACGCCTTGATCTGCGATCTCGTCCCAACCACAGTTTGCCCGACAGAGTTTCTGTAGTAATCGTTTTGGTTTAAGTAAAAGAGGAGCTACATAACCCAGGGGATCGTACAGTGATGCAGCGCACGAGAGTATACCCCGTTTGGTGATAGGACGTTCGGGTAAGGCAAGTTTGAACTCAAATCTATCATCCCTTACGTTCCAATAGAGCCCAAGTGTTTTATGTACTGTAGGGTTCATAGCATTCAAGGATATCAGGTCGGTAGCTCTTTCATCTTCGGGTACGTTGAGCAGTACTTTCTTGTTGTTACTCATCCACTTGCGCAAACGGAATCCACCACGACCCAGCAAACTTCTAAGCTGTTCAACCAACCTTAGAGCTTCGTCAACTGAATCTACGTAGAAGTTTCTGTCAACAACGCCGATCGTCTTTTCATCATATTCTTCGCGATTGTCACGGGCGGTTTGTCTGAGTGCAAAGGTGGCGCAAGACGGTGATGAAGTGGCTCCGAATGGATAAACGTTAAGTTCGTATATATGTGGTACTGCTGCAAGATCACCATCAGAATACCACAAGAAGCTCAAGGGTTTTTTATCCTCAGGGCACAGGTGAACTTGTAGAAACATCTCTTCAATATCCGCGACTAACGCTATATCCTTTTGGCGAAAACGCAATAGAACTCCAGTGATATCATTTGTCAAATCCGGCCCGGAATACAGACAGTCATTCAAAGATAGTTTCTCTGATTTGGCTGCACAGTCAAAAACTATTCTAACCTTCCCTGGTTTGTGCGAATTGATCACTGGATGGTGCGGAATAAACCGTCTATCGCCGCTGGAATCTGATGGCACTTTACTGATGTAGCCTTTATTTTCGTACTCGGATATGATCTGAACATAGTTAGATAAAAGTTCATGGTCCCTCAGTAAACGGAGGCGTAAACAATATAGTCTCCTTTCTGCTATGTACCGATTGGGCGTTATTGTATACCATTCAATTTTCCATGGAAGAGGTACCTGGTAGGGCCCATTCATCAGTGTAATTGACCTTTGGGCAACCTCTAATGCTTGCCGATCTTCTATCGATATAGAAACATCTTCCTGGCACCTTTGATCATTAAATTCCATCTGGATCATCCTTTCCACGTCCACTGCAATTGTTTCTTCTGAACTAAGACTGTTAATTGAAGCACGTTGACCTGAGTGTGACCCGGGAGGTCCGAAAACTACCATCCAAATAGAGTCTTCGACGCGTAAGGTTGCTTACCGTTTCCGATGCGCTGTCGTACGACCCAGTGCACGTCAGGCACGTTAGTACCGATCAGGATGAGAACGGCGTCACACGGAATCTTCGTAAGTTTCACATCTCGAAGATGCGGGTATCTATTTAAAACCTCTCCCGATGGCAAGCTCGCTTTCTTTATTGGCAGGTTATCCATCACGTACGCTGTTTCCACTGGTGCTCGGTAGCTCCGGTCAAGTGATTCTATTGTTAAACTGACTTTCGTTGTTTTCTGTTTACTGATACCACTGATTGAATTCAGTTCTAACTCCTTCGTCGTGCCTTGCAAACCAATAGATCGGGCTGTATCTCGCGACAAGAGTGTAGTATCTGAACCACTATCAAGAAGTGCATAGCAGACTACTGAGCCCGCTGGTCCAATAAGTCGAATCGGTATGAATCCCAGAAATGCGGAAGAGCTATCGGTGGCGTGTGAATTGACTGAGGCTACAGGAATTGTGGGAGTTTCCCTTGATGTTTCATAGTGCAGCAATTTATGATGTCGTTTACCACAACCTGAGATATCACATCGGTAGGATGCTCGACATTCCTTTGCTCGGCGATTCGGTTTTAAACAATTGAAACAAATTTTATGCTCCTTCAGGGTATTAACTCTCTCTTGAACAGTCTTGTTACGGAAATCAATGCACGTTGATAGCAAGTGGTTTGAGGTACATACTGGGCACTGTATATCTTTGGATAATACAACGTTAACGCTGGGTCGCGGATTTCCGACGTGACGGCCCAATTCTTCACCTCTCTTAACAGGGCGACGAGTTTCATTGAGCAATTGCCCATAGACATTCGTCGCTGCCGATAAGCTACTTTCTAAAAATTCTATAAGTTGTCGAAAGGACGGTTCTTCTGATCGACGGATTATTTGATCGGCACTTTTGGCCCACTCACGTTGTAGATGCCTTGGGAGTCTGATAACTATTTTCTTAAGGTTTGTCGAACAATTAAGGTCTGCCGTCCGATGTAGCTGGGACAACGCTATCTCACAGCTTACCATTTCTCGTACTAGCCTCCTTAAACCATCTATATCATCTGCGGCCAGATTTTCCCCAGATAGAATTCCGCCGATGAAGCTTTCTGCTATGTCATGGGGGCGTCCGAATTGTTTGTGTAGTATCTGTATGGCTTTATCGAAACCATCATCTTCAGATAACAACACGCAGTCTTCGATCGCTGCCTTGGCTTCGCCGCAACAGTAGTGAATCAAGTACATGAGTCTCTGTGTGTCATCATGTACTCTATCGGAAATATTGACTTGGAAGCTTTTCATGAACTTACAGAACTTCTTTGGACTACCATCGAATTTATCAATTTCGATTTTCGGCAATGCCACCGTTGCTATAAGCGACTTCACCGCTCCCCCATCCTGTGAGGATGTCTGAACCTTAGGCCTGCATTCAGACAGATAGTCGTTGACCCGGTGCTTTACTTGTTCGACGTTCATCGTGTGTTCTTCATCAGATGAAGTTGCTCCTTCCACTTCGGTTTGCAACTCCTTCAGGGCTATTCTTTTAGCTTGTAACCTTCGTCTACTTAGTTCTAATTCACGCTCCTGAACAGCTAACTCATCTTCTAAAACCTGCTGCTCAAACTGTATTGCTAGCTTACGCATGGAGTGCCTGCTAGTCCTACTACTACAAGCCTTACTGGACCTTGAGGGGCATTTAGATGTACACAAAGTACCCAAAAACGGGTTCACCTGAGGTTCATCAGAAAGTAAATTGTTAAGCGGTGGTTTCAGTTGGTCTTTGGATTTGTTCCTCTTCGGTCCACTTCGTAAATTGTAATTCTCCCCGCGGTTCACTGATTCCTCCATTGTTCGAGGGATTTCGTATAATGTTGAGTACTGTAGAATACGTTATCGTATTCCGGGAACCTCAGTTGAGTGACGCGCGAAACCACAAGCCAGATGGTATGGGAACTTGAGATTTATCGAATAATGCGGTACTACAAGTATGTGACAATAAGGTAAAATGTTTACAAACCTCAACAGTGAGCGAATCCGTCTAAAGTGTCGCACAAGTTAGTGCAAGTCTCTAAACCGAGAACTTTCGAAGTAATGAAATGGTGGTATAAAACATACCCAGCGGACTGTCACGTGTCAAAGAAGGGTAACGTGCTGGTGAATACAATTTAGACTTCAAGGTCAATAATTAGCGTGAATAAAGAAATGGGTAACTTTGAAGGTCATAGTAGAGGTAAATGAAAGTTCATCGAGTACAAGAAGAGAAACGTCAAGAGGATAGGAAGAAGCTACACCCACATTGACGAACGTAAACTCACATTTATAAACCATGCAAATCCGAAACTTAATTGGAAAAGGTAGCAGTACATATTCTGGATGCACATCTGCAAAGTAGAAATTGCAATGATATATGCACAATTACACATGAAGCACTTTGATATGGATTTCTATCAAATCGAGTAAGCTGACTATTCCTGACGCACGATCAGTACAATTACTGACATATATAATATCTCCTATAACATCAGGAGTGAATGAACACATTCAGACGTGAATTCCTTTTTTCACGAGAGCAGTAAAATTTTGTTATACATGGAACTCACATTTGTGAAAGTAGCATAGACTTAATAGATCGTGCGGTACATCCTTCCAGTGCTCCAAATCGGGATACATGTCTGGTGGAAAGGAAATAATATGGAATCTATTTCACTGCAGAAGCAAAGCTATCTTCTTATTCGCTATTGCAAAAAAAACGGTAAAGCTACCAAATACTGAGCCACTAGGAAGATCAAACACCAAAGCACAACCTCTACTTTAGTCCTTGAAGTTTCGTAGGCACGCTGAGTCCATTTCTAACTCTGCAAAATATTACTAAATTCAGAACAATCAATGGGTGTTTTGATCAACAAAATAGCTCACATGCCGTCATTTATCTTGTTCTCATAGTGTCATTTTACAATAAAACTCAACTGATATATAACATTTACACTTGAACAGGCACAAAAAATGCGACAATCTCATCAACCTTCATGGAACGATGCTCATATCATTCGCTTGCTTTCGTCTCATTTTTATTCTAAATCAACCCCCATGTTGCCTATTGAATTAAAAGTTTCAATTTTGAATAATTCTCACCTTCGACATATTTCTGCCACGCTCTTTTGTACACATCATAATCCACTATTTCAGGTGACGAATCCCCTGTAAAAAGGAGACAGGATATGCAACCATAAAGCTTATTAGCGCATATATGCAGTTCTAACAAATAAGAATAACTAAATGGTGCAACAGTTAGCCAAAATATGTATTTTCTGTTAAGCATAAGCAACGTTTTGAGGATTAGGCGGTAGCTCAAATTGAATTACGGACGAAGCATAGTACAGGAAAACTGATTTCACATAGGAGTCATTTGGGTTACGAGCTCCGTCACGCAATAAATTAAACTCCTAAGTCGAAGACCCATTGTAGTTCTATGTATTCAAGAGGTATTCATTGTGGTTGCCTATTGAAAAATATGAGAACGAACAGGACTTCCGAGACCTACATGTCACATTCATGCATGCCTGTCTGTCCAATGGTCGTGTTTTGTTTGTGGTCGTCTTTTGTGTTCTCTCTGTTTTATGGATTAACACCGTTATTTCGCATCCTAGAGCACTGATCGATAGCTCACGTTGGATTTTGAAGCTGTTTCTTATGCTACTAGATCTCTGGGTGTAGGATAAGTGATCCAAGTAATCGAGCAAAATTACCTTTTAAGTGGAAAACGTGCTCAGACTCACGCGTGCAACATCGATAGCAGTGACTCTCACTACCGAATAATTTGGGTCGGTTTTTCTCCGGCAGTTTATCGCGTCGGGAGACTTTAGATCAATTAAGCACTTGTTTTGTCACTTGATCGCCTTGACAAATAATAGGTGACCCCTACTTGGCTTTCACTTAACCATAAAAGTACAAGCTATTCTACTATGGAACGTAGCAGCTTGTCAACTAGACCCCAATTGTCAACCAGACGAACGAAAATAAACTGCAGTACTGACAACGGCAACGCCGATCTCAGTGTCCACACTAAATGTTCAAACTGCATCAGTTTAATTGATAACTCATGCGGTCAATCACTAACGTGTGAAAAACATGTGGAACTGGAGAAGGAAAGTTTACGGTTCTGCCATGGTTCTCCCATGGTTAAGGGCATCACAACTCTTATGTGGAAACATGAGAGACAAAGTTCAATATACGAAGAACAAACAAAAATAAGAACAACCGGGTTAGAGAACAAAGATCATCATGTCGAATCACAAGTGACGGCACTATCTAGTCCAGATCTCAGACTAATTAAGCGAGTAAAATTGTCCGATAAAACAGCTCAGCGAGCGTTAGACAAACAATCAACATTACAAACTCAAACCGCCGAAAACAATTCATCAGGATTGCCACCTTTAACCGCTTTTAAACAGTAAATATCAAGTGTTATAAGTTATGCCGATATGGTGCACTTATCACTGGTGTAACCTAGAACAGCATGTCAGCGAACTTTAGGCCCCATCTCTACTCCAAAATCGAATGATTTACAGACAGCCATGGCGTTCAATTGAGCTCACCACGAGCTTCATGCCGAAGATTACAGCCTCAAATTCCTCCAAAGACGAGAAGGTTAAAATTTTAGTCCATATAATAAACCCCATAGCACATTGCCATCATTCCAAGTTTAAACTTCCTTCTAAACCAATTATGAATCAGTCAGCGCTCACAGATACTTGCATCAATGTACAGGAGTCGGCGAATCATACACCCAAAGGACGACATGAGGAAGAATCACTCCGGTGGAGAGAGTTCTGTGCCACACTTGGACTGAATGTCCAGCTAGTTGCTCTAAACACGTTTGTCGTGACATCCGTCATCACCACATACAGCTGAACCGAGATTATTACGTGCGTGATCTCGAAAGCGTCCTGCTAGCAAGTTACATCCTTATAACCTCAGCACTAAGGATTCGTATATTTCCGGATAAGCCGTGGATGGAACGTCGGAAACAGAGTGCTCACTCCGAAACGTTTCGCCGTGACGAGATGGGAAATGTAATGCTTATGCATGGGGTATCACAGTTGTCTAAGGAAGAAGCAGCAAGACAAAATTAACATGACATCGATGAGAGGAAATATATCCAGGAGTTATACAACATTGACAATGTTTCAACGTATAGTGTCATTCCTCACTCAGCTTCCCTCAACTATCATGGCGATGGTCCAAGGACTATGAAAGTAACCTTGGCTACACCATCGATGGCAACCGCAGTACTACATTGTGGTATGAAAACGGAAAGAGTGGACTGCCTGAAATAAGGGTACGACCGCATCTTCAAAACCACACAAGATTAAGTACAAGCAACACTTCAAGTAGGTAATGAAGACAACCTTGAACGTGGAGCCCCATGTTTATTGAGTCCCACACGCGGGTGTCTTGACAATATTCCCCAAAAAACACCTGCGCGCTGACACTTTATGGTCCGGCGTCAACTCCCAAGGTTTAATTAACTCGAACATGCTGGTGAAGAGATAATACCTCAAATATATCTATACAAACGCCCAGGGATTTCGCAATGAATTACTAGAGCTAACGTCTATGCACCACCATCGCCAGTTTAATTTGATAGCAGTAACTGAAACTTCGCTGATAAATGAAATATACGATGCTGAGCTATTTCGCCCAGGTATGAGACTTATTCGCAACGATCACCTATCAAGAGGAGGTTGTGCTTTTGCATTATCACAGCCAGGATTTAATCTGTGGTTCAATTTCTGACCCATTTTGGGATAACGAAACACGTTGTGGTGTTCTTTCAATTTCAACAATGGCGACAAGGGTCTCGTTGCTGTAATTTACCTTTCACCAAACTCAACTATGAGGAATGATACTGACCTTGTGTCAGTTTTGTCCCATGTAACCTGGAAACGCCTCTCACATACATTAATAATAGAGCACTTCAATGCCGCTGCACCGATTCACTCCTTTACGCGCTGGAATATTACGTCAGTTTCACACAGGTCATCCAGAAATCAATCGGATGAAAGCGACTGCAGGAAGTTTTGCATAGTGGCCTCACATCGATCGAGATGTCAAAAACTTTGTGAAACGATGCACATCCTGCCAAGAAGCTGCGAAAATCCGGCTCGCGTTCAACCAGTCCCATGGCCGAAACCAGAACCCTGGTTCAGAGTTCATGTTGATTTCGCAGGTCCTATTAATGGTGTTTCATACTTGATATCAGTGGATGCTTTCTCCAGATGGACAGAAGTTGTTATGATAGCTCCACCTATTTCATCGAAAAACATGCATGTATTATGTCATAGCTTCACTCAACATGGCTTTCCAGTTCAGTTCAGTTCAGTTCAGTTCAACAACCATCAACCTGGCATATGTGTGCAGCGGTTTGGGTTGCCGTCTAAAGCAGCTCCAATCAGATACGAGGCGGGGAGGAAAAAGTTGGGAAAAAATTAAACAGAAGAAGAGAATGAATGCAATAGCGCCACTGTTCACGTATTTAGCCATGTCACCCAAGGTTTCTAACCACAAAGTGGGTGAATCTCGTGTACCCCATTCAGGTAGTCTCACACGGCATTTGCGATTCAATCCAGCAGTTAAGGTTTTCATGCCCCTCTGCCATGTCATAAATTGTCCACCTTTTGCTCAACGCCAATCACTACACATTTCAGCGAGCAATGCACGCCGAGGGAGTCTATCTGGGGACATGCGCAACAGGTGCCCCAACCACCTTAGTCTTTGAACGTCAATAACCCTATCGAGTGCTTCACCGCACTTTAAGCCTAACCTCAATATTACAGATCCGGTTTTCCCTCCAGACCCTGCAAATGCCACGTAGATAGCGGCAGTCAAACACCAGCAGTCTCCGTTTATCCTTTGCACGCAACGGCCAGGTTTCTGTGCCGTAGAGCAGAACTGGTCGTACGGCCACGGCATACACTCGACCTTTGACGGTCAAACGGATATCGCGTCGGTGCCACGGATGCTTCAATTTGGCGAAGGCCAGACGAGCTTTCTGTATGTGCGATGACACTTCATCCGAGAGTTGACCGTCGGTAGAGATGTAGCTACCTAAGTAACAAAACTTGTCGACTTGGCATAAAGGTTCTCCAGCTAAGATGAGAGTGGGACTTGGGCCGACCCAGTCCTGGAAAAGCATTTTACACTTCGATGGAGCGAAATGTATACAATACCTAGCTACACAATCACTTAATCTGTCTGAGAAAACTTGCAACTTACCTGGATCATCACTTAGAAGCACTACATCGTCTGCGTACTCCAAGTCAGAGGCGACAGAGGCTGTTAGTGTATAAAGACATAATAAGTGAAATGAATTTATCTGGCACACCCTCTAAAGAGAGGCAGCGCCAGATGGTTCTGCGGTCGTCTAAGTCAAAGGCCGCTTTCACATCAAGAAAGAGGAAAGTGGTAGGCCTAAGGGAAATGTGCCTAAGTTCTAAAACCTGTCGAAGAGTGGAAATGTGTTCGATGCAACCTCTACTGGGTCGGAACCCAGCTTGGTTTTCACGCGTACAACCTTCACGTCCTTCACGACAGATGTCGGAGGACAATCCAGTGAGCAGCTTAGAAGCGACGTCTGCCAAACTGATGCCTCTGTGATTTTCACACAAGAACCTATCTCCTTACTTGTAAATCGGTATGATTACCGATTCACACCATTCTGTGGGCACTTGTTCTTGTTCCCAGATGAAGCGGAGCAATTTTGTCAATTCAGAGATTAAAGCTCCATCCTTAAATATGGACGGAGATGGTCCGGCGTCCTTATGAAGTTTGAAGAGACTCACCTCACATAACACCTCTGGCTCCGATAGAGGGTTAGTGCCTAAGTGAAGTGCGACGCTTTGGACGGTATTCAGAAGAGTTGTTGTAGATGCAGGCCAGCTGAACTGGCTTTGACCGATAGCTGCTACCTTACCGTGGTGGGCAGGTTTCAGCACTGCTATGATCCTGGAGAGAAAAACGTTTCTGAATGTTCAACCATGCTAGATAGGTCAAAGGGAGCAGTCAGACGAAAAGCAGCAACTAGAGGGGACACTCCAGCTTCGCCATACGGTGTAGAAACAACACGGAGAATGACAGGTACCGCTTATAAGTTCACACTTGTTTGGCGTAAAGTGGGACGATAGGGGTCATTCTCGACTGTGGGAGGGATTTTTTTAATCCCACTGGACAGCTATCGCCCGCCACAAGCTGGGCAGCCCCCAGCCAGTAAGGTGTCGTCCCGCCAACGTCTGCTTTCCTCATTGGGTGCATGGGGATTAGGAGTAATCCAAAAGGCGAAAAGTAAACACCGCACCAGGCAACGAAAGAAATTTACGAAATAACCCTATTTTTAAACTTAAAACACAAAATGAGTCAACGGCTCCGATAAGGATTCTAGAAGGAAAACGCACACAGTCTCGTAATCTTGTGAACCAAACCATTGAGTTTGAGGCACTGCTTAACCTCCTGGGGATAAACTCACACGCTCCGCTGCCTTTCGGATCAGGCTATTGAGTCAAAAAATCTGCTTAGGTTTCCCAAAGAAAAATCCCATTGACGGAGTGGGCTCGAGTGGGCTCTTCATCAATAGGTGAGGCCGTTTCCATTCCTTTCCAATCTAACATTTCTTGTTTTTCTATTCAATATGGCTTTCCATAAACCATTGTTTCAGATAATGACACTCAATTTACTTCATGTGGGTTTGCAAATTTTTGCTATTGCCATGCCATCTCTTATGTACGTTCTTCCCCTTATCACCCACTATCTAACTGGTAAGTTGAACGTTTCGTAGACACATTCAAGCGTGCTCTTTGAAAGCTTGAGGGAGGAAACGAAAAATAATTAACAAGTGATTGATCTGAAACAGGAAGAAATACTACAATCGACTCGTCTATGGCGGTCGCCTAATCAGTTGCAAATTGATCCCCGTAAAATCGTCATCAGGTTTCTTCAAGAAAGGAAAAAGTTGGCTAGCTGCTTAAGACAAACTGGTTTCCATTCATTTTGCACTTTTCTCAATTCGCTCACGTTAGGATAGGATAGTTTGTAACATGTCTGTATCATGACGTTACGTTTGGCGCATTCTGTCATTATGACGCGTAGGCCTTTACAAAAGTGGTGGATATTGCCTTTGTGTGTTATATCTTGTGGTTCCATTGTGTGAGTGGCTTGCACAACCTGATGCTATCCTTAAACCACAGCAGGTAAGAAAGCACGCCCGTTGTGGGCACGACCGTGGACAACAGCAGTAATCAAAAGACACTACGTGTAACCAGCACGTTGAGCCACATGCAGCGCAATGTGAGTCAATCCAAACCAACTCTTGTGAGTGGATCGATTGATTATTGATCGATCTACCGATCGGCTTCAGGTTTGGGCTCCACGTGTGGTGCGAGACTTGTGACGCATATCGGTCGACCTTGAAATCAGTCGATTATTTATTTTATGCCGTGATAGCCTTAAAACCTCTCTCTTCAAGTGTACAACGGTAGGAGTTTCGCTTCGGATCAATTTGGAATGGCTGCACAGGTTTCCTCACCCGGTCAGTCTGACGCCTTGGCTGCAAGCTTCTGTACGAGCCTTGAAAGTCTGGAGGCTGATCGGTTGGTGGCTTCGATTGGCATAGTTCAAAATGTTCGAGTAGAGGCTCTAGATCGAAATCACGTTTCTCCTGATAAGCTTGAATGCAGTTTGTTGCTCTCAGTGGTTTCACGTGCCGTTTCCACAAGTGCTAACCTACATAAACTAGTTAGGTTAATTTTCCAATCTTCTTGTGGATTGTGCCAACGACCCATAGTTGAGCAAGTGAAGAGTAACTTCGTACCAACAATTTTGTACCGATTCGGAAAGTTTTGACTATTGCTAGTTTTGCACGAACCTGTGCTTCTGGTGGATCCAGCAAGTCGTGAAGTAGCCAAATTTTCCTGTTCATAATTGTCTCTACAGGTGATTTTCCGCGTGTACATAGCCAGCTAGGAGTTGCCCAGTAGAACAAAAGGAATGGAAATAATACTTCATCAGTTGTTTCCTTCCTCCTTGCCTTCAGCAGAGCGCATTTAAATTGGGATGGTTCTTTGGGGAAACGGTGTGTGAATCCTTATTCTCCAGAGAAATCGTGAAATTGCTGAAAAGTGAATCGACTTCCATTATCACTCACAATTGTCTCTGGTTTACCGAGCAGTTTTTGGTAAAGTTCGGTGCTGCATGGAAGAGGCAAACGAAGCACAGCAACCGAGAATGAAAATGACAATGTTTACAACCACCGTGCTCCATTGCTTACACACATGATTTGGTTCAGTCTGGTCATTGCGGGTGATGTGGCACATCTGAATGAATGCAGTGGTGATGGGGAACGCACATACATACACATGCACACCAACATGAGCATGTGAACTGTCGGCAAAACAAAGTCATCTTCTATGATATCACACAAAATCACCTTATTAAATACCATCAATCCCTATCGCATGTAACATTCCTTCCAATCGCACTGCACTCCTTCTACTCACACAATCGTTCGCCTCCGGATGAAAAACATAAACAAATACACCCTATCATTCACTGCACACGCACATACTAATGCGGCAATCCATTCGAGCGCACACTCGACAAGCACAAGCACAACCTTACACTAATCTGCTTGCTCATCAAACCAAACCAAAGGAAAGCAAAGCAAACCACAGAATAGCACAGAACAACACCAATTCTACACTACTGTATTTGAACCATGACCAACTCACCCATGGCACCGGTGCTAACGCCCGACATACCCTCTTCGTCTGTTTGTGGGACAGCTGAGCTTCGTTCGGATGTGCGGTACAGCTCGGTGGTTGATTCGGTCAATGCTGAAAAGAACGAACAAAGGAATTACAGCCACTGAGAATGAAAATGAATTAGCCTATTCAACATCGCTTCCAAGATGCTCGCAGGAATTGTTCTTCGCCACCTGTTCAGCGTGAACTAGAAACGCGCACGTGAGAATCAGGCTGGCTTCCGAACAGGAAGCGGTTGCATGGATCAAATGTTTACTCTACGACAGTGGTGATTTGTCACCCGTGTTCATCACAGAAAGTGGTGTTCGTAAGGGATGTCCGCGGTCCTTTTTCCTATTCAATTTTGTCATTGATACTGTTTTTGATTTGTAGTGCCCAGTCAGAACAGTGGTGTCGAACTTCTTCCTGTATGTAAGTTAGCTAACTTAGAATATGCGGACGATATTGCGCTCCTGGGTGAAAATCAAGTTAAGTTAAAAGCTTTTCTTAACAAGTTAAATGACTGTGTGGCTATGTTTGGTATGTGTTTTGCACCCTCAAATTGTGAAATGCTCTTACAAGACTGGGTTGGATCCACCCCAACCCTGATATTAACCGGTGAAGTGATTGACCAGATAGAAAGGCTCTATTATAGGATATCTCGCGATGGTCAAATAACGGGTGAAGTATCATCACGCATACAGAAATCCCTTCCTGCATTCCGATGCCTAAACCACCTATGGCATAGACGAGACATCCGTTTGACCATCAAAGGGCGAGTGTATGTAGCAACGGTTTGGCCAGTGTTATTGTAAGAACAGCAACCTGGCTGTTTGGCGCAGAAAAAATAAGGCTAGTGGTTTTCGATCACCGCTGTCTGCGTAGCATTGAAAAGACAGATGGGACAACCGCATTAGTAACGTAGAGGTGAAGCGTCAGGTACTGGGCAATCGAGGCGAGGCACCGGATCAGGTGCTTCACCTACATAGACTAAGATTTTTGGTACATGTGCCACGCATGTCCTCGGCTTGCACTGTTCGCAGAGGATGTCAGTGATTGGTGTCGGGTTATTGAAGACCAGGCCACAACAAGGCAGAAAGGTATGAAAACCTTGACTGCTGGACTGAGCCGTGTACGTTGTGTTACGTTACCAGGGTGGCGTCCACGAGACCCACGAAATTTCTGGTTAGAGAGACCAAGCGACATTTTTAAGTGTTCTCAAAAGTGGTTTTCCTCCATTCGATACCATTCTACATAATTATTGTAAACCAAGCTATTGTTGATTGGTCTCTAATCCCATTTTGACTGTTGATCGACGGAAAACGAAACCACAGTACAATGTGCCAAGTTGAAGAATGAAAGAACTGAAATAAACTGAACTGAGAATAGATAACGAGAATGTTTACAACCACCTTGCTTCATAGCTCTCGAACAAGATTCCGTACAATCTGGTCATTGCGAGTGATGTGGCGCATCTGAATGAATACAGTACTGAGGGACAACGGACATTCATACACTTGCACGACAACATGAGCATGTGAACTGTCGGCAAAACAAAGTCATCTTCTATGAAATCACAAAAAATCACCTTATTAAATACCATCAATCCCTATCGCATGTAACATTCCTTCCAATCGCACTGCACTCCTTCTACCCACACAATCGTTCGCCTCCGGATGAAAAACATAAACAAATACACCCTATCATTCACTGCACACGCACATACCAATGCGACAATCCATTCGAGCGTACACTCGACAAGCACAACCTTACACTAATCTGCTTGCTCATCAAACCAAACCAAAGGAAAGCAAAGCAAACCACAGAATAGCACAGAACAACACCAATTCTACACTGCTGTATTTGAACCATGACCAACTCACCCATGGCACCGGTGCTGACGCCCCACATACCCTCTTCGTCTGTTTGTGGGACAGCTGAGCTTCGTTCGGATGTGCGGTGCAGCCCGGTAGTGGATTCCGTCAATGCTGAATAGAAGAGACAAAGGAAGTACAGCCACTGAGAATGAAAATGACAATGTTTAAAACCACCGTGCTCCATTGCTTGTGCACATGAGTTGGTTCAGTCTCATCATTGTGGGTGATGTGGCGCATCTGAGTGAATGCAGTAGTGATGGGGAACGCACATACATACACATGCACGCCAACATGAGCATGTGAACTGTCGGCAAAACAAAGTCATCTATGAAATCACACAAAATCACCTTATTAAATACCATCAATCCCTATCGCATGTAACATTCCTTCCAATCGCACTGCACTCCTTCTACTCACACAATCGTTCGCCTCCGGATGAAAAACAAACAAATACACCCTGTCATTCACTGCACACACAAACCAGTGCGGCCGCCCATTCGAACGCACACTCGACAAGCACAATAGCACACTCAACTGCTTGCTCAGCAAACCAAACCAAACGAAAGCACAGCACAGCACAGAACAACGCAAATTCTACAGTGCTGTATTTGAATCATGACCAACTCACCCATGGCACCGGTGCTAACGCTCGACGTACGCTCTTCGTCTGTTTGTGGGACAGCTGAGCTTCGTTCGGATGTGCGGTGCAGCCAGGTAGTGGGTTCGGTCAATGCTGAATAGAAGAGACAAAGGAAGCACAGCCAGTGAGATTAAAAATGAGAATTCGTACTACCACCTTGTTACATTGCTTGTGCACATGATTCCGTTCAGTCTGAGCATTGAATGTGTAGATTTTCTGAACGTTTTGTAAATGTCTTCACGAATTCAACCTGGTGGTTGAGGTCTGGAAAACCAATATGGAGTTTATGAGGGTGATGATCGCTGTTTACTTTTTATGTTTGTCCCACACACTCCAACAGAGAGTGAGAATGAGAAGACATGCTCTTGTTTTCTCTGTTTTGCTCTTGTCTTTTATCTCCATATGGCTGATTCTGTAAATCCTTATTTTACAACCTATTTGGGTTCCAACTCAATATTTAATCGAAAATTTCATAGACGCCATTCCATATACTGTTTTTTGAAATGAAATTTCCGGTATGGAAAAAATCAAGGTTCTTCCTAGACGTTGTTCCCGTTCAAAAATAAGCCACTGTGACAAAATATTTGTAGCTATAGACTTGAGGATATGTGTTGTTTATTGCCTCTTCCTCTAATGTTCAATCACATTGGTTGAATTTTGCCTAAAGAGAATCTGAAGAAACTCACTGGTTTCAGTCGAGTGGTGTTTCAAATCCGTGGTGTATGCGGGTATCGTGCTTGCGATCGTTGTATTCCACTGCACTTTTCCTTCTAAATAGACTGTAAAACATGAACAAACACGCTAGTAAGACAAACATTCTCGTCAGCAGGGCATCCAAGAACAAGGTCGTATGCATCGTGCGTTTCACTTAATACGAAGATGTCCAGGATTTTCGTTTCACTTATCCAGCACACGGAATCAGTTAAAGGAATGAGATAACGTATAGGTCAGTTTTCAGCAATTCCATTCAGCATTCCAAACAACTTCGTTTGCCCAATCACGACTCAACTCGTTCCAACTAGATCACAATGGAATCAAAGTGTGATTCAGATGAACTTGGTGCACACAAGTTTTATAACACCATAGATAATGCATATTGTAACAAACTTTCTATCGAGATGAAGGAAAATTTCTTCCTCCAAAGTTGTCGGCCCCATGCACAAAACCTCCCTTCCTTTCCCGTTTCCCAAATGTATTTTTTATTGTTCTCCATCTAACTCAAACGATGTTTGACCTTTGCCCGCTACGGGCATTTCCTCCAGACGCACCTTCCCTACCCTACCACCCATCCAAACTCACCATATTGATTTTTTAGCACTTTAGTAACGCCCGCATGCCCTCTTTTACCACATCGCTTGATGACTTTACTCGGCTCCCTACGCACGCATTTCGTTGCGTCAGCCCCAATAACCAATATTATGCGTCGTGACGTTGACGGCGTGGGTCATACTCTGTTTCCATTGTCCAATAACTGACTTATACTTCACCTAATCCTGTAACTAGCCCTTTCGTTGTTGATATCTCGATGGGTTGTCTAGTGTTCCGCCCGTTTCGTTTTAATACGCTGTGGAGCCGCCACAGGGATTGACTTGACGGAGGGTCAAGTATTTTGTTGTCTTCCTCTTTATAGTGCTATTTCCACCCAGGAAGTATCACCCTTTGATGTTTGTTAGTATCTTGCATTGGATATTGCCTGACTATACTATATTGCCTGACCACAGGTAACCGGAATCGTCATGGTTTTGATTCGCGTCTTTGGAGGAAATCTGCACCTCACTAAACGCTCCCGAGGGAACGTTTCACATATACTCCACCATTGTTATATTTGATTGTTTTATAGTGCATCAAATCGATGCTGATCTATGAGCAAGGCAACTATAATCTGTGACATTCGAGCATTTTGTTCATGCAAATCTATTGAAAACAAACTCAATCAGCATACGAGAATACGATTCCAGAACACCTGTAGGAACGTATATAATTAAACACAATGGTTGAACACGAGTGAAACATAACTATCAATCACAGTGGTAATAAATGAACAAATTCGGATCAAGAAACTTACGATGGAGGTCGGTACAAACGTCCCTCAATTTTAACGATTTTATCCCCTCTGCAAATAACAGAATCACAATGAGAAGGGATACGTTGTTGGTAGATATTTGCTTTCGAAAATGGAAAGTGTATCGCGTATAATTCTGTGTAGTGATACCGCTTGTGGGTTTTTTTCTAAATGAACTGCAAGCTGATGATTGGTGTTACACCATGGCCATATATCATGAAACCCTGGTTTCATTGTTTACAACGATAAATTCGAGAAGACCGTAGCGAAATTTGAAGTTGAAAGCTTATGTGCTATTACGTATTTTATGGTCACCTCATACACACAGAGAAACTTACCAAGGATTTCGAGATCATACTGATAATAATAATAATCCCGATAGAATTGCGGTTTAATGTTCGACAATCGTTTGCCGTCGTCTGAAAAAACGTAACAACAATGAGAAAGGGATGGATATGGATATGGCAGAAATACTTTATCTCACATAGTAAGTGCATGATGTTTATTTCAGTGCAGTGATACTTTATGCGATGATAAACTGTACCGGTTCAGTTCGAAAGGAACTACTAGCTGATGAATAGAGTACGCAAGTGCTCTAAATAGATGTCGATGCCGCTCAACATAATCATCACTTTTATCGATAAATTCGAGATGATCGTCACGAGATTTTAAGTTATGAGCATATGCAATAATACATTCTGCAGGTTCATCTCATTTACCCAAAGAGTGGAAGCGCGCTACCATCAGTAGTACCAAGAAAAACGAGTATAGATTGAAACAGGCAACTCACATTGCGGATAATAGCAGATGCCTAGTATGTTACGTAGATTTGAGAATCTCGAATTCGCTTCTGGGTATTTGTCTGAAAAGTATCCACGTCAAAAGGGTTAGTTCAGATGCAACGAGCGATTCCACAAAGTGCTATAGGACTCAAAATGGAAACTGAAAATGAATAACAATGGGCGTATCTTTGGATAAATTGAACATATTATATAAATGCACAAAAAACTGTAAAGTCACGCATAGAAAACGCACTGTAGAATAGTTTTGACCAGCCTTCTGTAAACGGCACAGGTTTATGACGTGGTTGCCAATCTTCATGAAAAAACTCTAGAATGGTTTTACAAACAAAATTTTCAGTTAGTTAGTTAGTGGAATAAATGAAAAACATCAGACAGGAACTTTCGAGATAACTCATAGCACCCTAGCGGATCTAGTCAACAAAGCAAACGTCGTGTCGCTGCATTTCATGGTATTTTGCGGTGAAATCTTGCTCACACCTGTACGCAAACAAACTAGCCTGCTTCTGGTTGTCATTGTTTCTAGATTTGTCACTGAGAACAGTGAGAATACTATCTTCTTCGTTTCTTTACAGAGTGTAAACCTTATATTCTACAATGCGACATTTCGTCCACCACATCTTTCCGTCCAATAACACATTAAAATAAGGGACGCCACATTGAGGAAAGGGAACTCACCAACAAAAGCTTGACAGAGCGGTTCAATACTTCTCGGATGTACCCGCCAATATTCTTTCTCGGGATTCATAACTATAAAAAAAGAAATTGCAACGATATAACAACTATTCACATGTGAAACAATTTGATGTGCCGGTGCATCAAATCGAGCAAGTTACATATTTCCGACGTGCAATGTGTACACTTGTCAATGTGGATAATGTCTTCCCTAAATTTGGAATAAAATAAATACAGTCACTCGTACGTTCCTTATTTTTATGAGAAGCACCAAAATTTTATCATTTTTAAATCGGGAACTCACTTGGCAAGTGAAGACATATATGTTCTACATCGTGCGGTACAGCCTTCCAGTACTCCAACTCGGGATATCTGTCTGGTAGAGAGAAAATAATACAAACGTTATTTTACTGGGAACGGAAAGATACCCTTTTTTCACTGTTTTGAGAAGAGCACTGAAGGCCCTACTTGCCAAGTTAATGGATCAGCGACACGGCAGTTTGAAACTTTATAAAGTTATCTATTCCTTTTTACCGTACATCTTTCTCGCTTGAACAGTCCTCAGCATTCCTACGGCAGGCGGGGCCTTCGAATTCGGCCGCGCTGGTTGTATTAACTACAACTGTACACCTAATACTGTGGATATATCAATTTTTCATTGACCAAAAGTATTTTGGTCATCTACTTCATTCTCAAGGTCACTCATGTTATCATATACACGCGAAGAGCTGAACCGTTTAAGTGCTATTGCCCATGATGCACAGTTTATGGAATTCGGTCATAAAGTCAGAAACAAATACAAAAGAATCATCAAACAACACACCGGTACGAAAAGAAAACATCGCGCTGGCTGGCAAGTTGGTCTTAGACGCTGTCCTGTGGAGAAAGCTCAAATCCCAATAATGTTGTCCACTAATGTTCGGTCGTTGGTCGAAAAAATTGACGATTTCATTGCACTTGGGTGTCGGCATGAGTACAAGAATGTAGGAGTCATTATGTTACAAGAGAGTTGGTTGCATCCTGATATAGAAGACAGCATTGTGCAAATTGATGGTTTCCATGTTCATAAACTTGATCGTCCAGCGAAGTTTGGTAACCGAGGGGATGGAGTTGTAACATTTCTTAATAACAATTGGTGTAAAAGTGCCTCAATGATTTATAATTATTCAACATGTAAAATTAGCTGTCTCGTCCTCGAGTGTAAGCCGCGCTTTCTGAGTTGCTTCAGACAATTCTCATTGGAAATATCTGTCTCGCTCCTGATACAACAACTGCAGAGCTTGGAGGGTTTGCTGATCTATTTACTACCGCTTTGATCGACAAACTAGATAGTTCCGTGTATTATCGCCGGCAATTTCAACAGGTTTAATACAACTTCTTGAATATTCTTGGACTGTCAAACTTAGTGTATTTTCCAACAAGACTCGATGTTCAACTAGACTGCGTTTTCACAAACAAAAGTCAACTGTTTTTTCATCAAGAAACGAGCGCCACTGAGCACTTCTGATCATTGTATTCTGAAAATATGCCCTACAGTTTTTGGTAAAACGAATCAGTTTAAATTGTTGAAGCACCCATCACGTACTGTAAAAAGACGTAAGTGTTCGCGTCAGAGCCTTACAAACTTAAAGCTCATGGTCGCCTCGACGGACTTTTCCGTATTCGCAATGCATGAACTATCGAAATTTAAAGAATACCTCACGGATTACTTAAACTTTTGCTTCGATCTGTGTTGCCCCATCGAGATCATTTATTTACGCACTGACAGGTTCTCATCGCCTTTATTGAAGCAGCTCCGAAGGAAACAAGAAAAACTTTATAAACTGAAATTGCATGACGAGTTAAAAAACTTATCCAAACTGATAAAAACAGAAATCCACCGGCTAAATGAAGTCTACATCGGAACTGTCCTAGGTGAATCAAGTTGCCGTGAACTATGGCAGGTTCTCAAAACAACTATGTGACAGAAAACCAAATGGTCATAAGCACTACATGGATGTTGAAAAACTCAACAAAGAGTTCAGCACATCGACACACTATGATCCCTTGCCTTTTTAATTTGGTTGCAAACCACTGACTCCACTTGAACCAACCATGGTCTATAACCACTTGCGAAAAGTGAAAGGAAACAAATCGAGTGGCCCCGATGCACTCTCACCAGTCATCTTGAAGGAATGTTCTGATGGTCTGTCTATACCTTTAGCAGATTTATTCAACGAATGTCTCACCGATGGACAAATTCCTGATATATGGAGAACAGCCAAGATTCCTCCGGTCCTCGAAAAAGAACCTAACACATATCGTCCAATCGCCTGTACATCTGTGATGTTGAAATCTCTGGAAAAACTACTACTTGATCAGATCGTCAGAGATGTCCAGTTAAACGACAACCATCAATTTGCGTACAAATCATCAAGATCTACTCTAGATGCCGTCTCATATCTTGTCCATTCCATTGCAAAGGCACTAGATAATGGTTGTAAAACGGTGAGACTTATATTTGTTGACTACAAAAATGTCTTTGGGTGCATTGACAGAGCGTTATTGTTGCGTTTGCTATCTGAAAAAGGTGTCGATCCAAATATTTGTCGGCTGATTTGTGACTATTTCACTAACCGTGCCCATTTCACGCAGGCTAACGGTAAAAATCTTCACCCCTGCTTACACACTCTGGTGTTCTACAGGGTGCCATTCTTTCACCTTTCTTTTTCCTTTGTATGTAGAAAAGCTTTTTATTCCAATTCAATTCCTTCATTGCAAGTATGCGGATGATGTTGTTTTTGGCTGCAGACATACCAGTGCTGTGGCCTCTCAACAAATCCAAAGTGGCTTGGATGAAATTGTCAATTGGTCAGCTTCCCGCTCTCTTATTTTGAATGTTTCTAAATGTCGGGATATATCGTTTTCTTTTATAAGAGGTGACTCTTATGAATCTTTAACAAATAGTTTTCCCACTTTCAGTGTTAACGGTGACACTATCCCCAGGTTTAAATCTGTCAACTATTTAGGTGTCATGTTGACACATAATCTTTCCTGGTCGATGCATGTTAATGCTGCATTTTGCAAAGTCAGGAAACTGTCCCTCTATTCCTTCAAACTTAAAATGTTATCAGTACCACAAAGAATGATTTTCCGGTTCGTTATTGCATGTATTCTCCACCTCTGATTATATTGCTCCCCCGTTATTTTTCCAGGCTTGCTGCAACAGGACTATAACCTGTTTGTACGATCTCTGAAGCATATTTCAAAATTTATTGGCATACCTAGAAGCGCTCTAGTGGAATTCATTGTCACTAAACATATTAACACTTGTAAAAAGTTTTCTTCTAGGATACTTTCTGATTGTACCCATCCTTTGTTTAACGACCTTTCGAAAGCAATATCAACCTCCTCCACACGAGCAAAATTCAAGCTTTTACATTCCTGCGCGACTTCTTTTCACAACTCAATCTTACCTTACTTAGCTCGACTGCTTTTTGATCCAACAACGGTAACTTTTGAACTACGAAACCGTCTTTTGGCCTGAATGTTCGAATCAGTCATCTCTCTATTTTAATCTTTACAGGCCATGGACAATGTCACTCTACTCTTCCTCGTACGTTTTTAATTGGTCATTATCCGCAGTATAAAAGTGTAAAAGCTGAAAATTCTCCCAACGAGGTGAATAAAAGCATATATTGACTTGACTTGACTTGATATCTTCGGTCTGCTCACACTAAAGAGAAAGTACCGCGCCTTGGTCTCGCTTTTATTTGTGCTCATCAGTAGTGCATATCCTTGACCAAACCCGGATTTGAACTCGGGTTGTCTGGCTCTAATAAGAGCGAAACGCAGGTCTAACACTTCCTCTTTGGTGTGAGCAGATCGAAGATAAAAAGTGATTGCTGAGGACTGTTCGATTGAGGGAGATGTGTGTGAATCATGTAACATTGAAACATTGAAACATTGATTTATTATGGATTAAAAGCAAAGGCTTAACAACACCCACAGGATGGTAAGAGCTATGGGTCGGGTGGCACAGGGCAAAAACAAAATGTATGCAGTTAAAAACAGGTGGGAAGGTATTAGAGTCTATGTTCGTGTGGTGGGATTCGGTGGTTGCTTCTGTTTTTCACAAGTGATCATAATGTTGATTATGTAGGAAGGAATCTAGATTAGATTTGAAAGTTGTTATGGATGCGGAAGTGATAACTGATTCTGGAAGTGAGTTCCATAGCTGACAAACTCTCACAGAAAAACTGTAGTGTCTACAGTTCAAGCGACTGTGTTGGTGCATCAATTTGAAACGATGGCCTCGGAGATCAGATGACCTCGACAGCTGCAAAAACGACCGACAGGGGTGATTGTCGCTTGTGAGGATGTAGTACACAAGGATCATATCAGCTCGAATCCTTCTGTAATGCTCCGAAAAAAGACCAAGACATTGTAGTCGCTTTGCGTATGGTAATGAATTGAGTCCTTAAACTAATTTCGTTGCTCTTCTTTGAGGCTGTTCGAGCAAGAATTGATCCCCCTTCTGCCATGGGCTCCATGCTTGCACTGCGTATTCGACGTGGGGTCAAATGTAGGCCGATACGAGGCGGGGTAGTATCAATGGGTTGAATCGTCCAAACGCTCTGCGAAGTAACCCAAGGTTACTATTTGCAGGGTTAGCAGCACGCACACTGTTGGCACGGCAACCAAGATCGGCCTGAATGATGACACCCAAATCGCGTTCCTGTTGCGCCCGCTGGATGGAGTGACCTTTTAAGTGATACTGGTGACAGAGATGGTGACGTATCGACAAAACGTTGCATTTCGCATGGTTAAACGGCATACGGTTTGCAAGTGACCAGGAATGCAAAAAGTTAAGTCCCTTTTGTAGCTTCATAGTATCTTCAGGGGATTTGATGACCATCCATGCTTTGACATCGTCAGCGAACGCCAAGTTTGGTATCTCCAAGCCATTGATCAAGTCATTGATGAAGATTAGAAACAAACATGGGCCAAGTACGGATCCCTGGGGAACACCACAGGGCACTTCAAATGGATGGGATAGTTCGCCGTTGACTCGAACGATGTTATGCCGACGGTTGAGGTAATTGGTGAGAAATCTGTGTAGACAGCCACCGATTCCGTAGCGCTGAAGTTTTTCAAGCAATAACTGATGATGAACTGGATCAAATGCCTTCGAAAAGTCCAGGTACACGACATCGATTCCCAGATTACTGTCCACTGCTCTTGTTCACTCTTCTCTGGCCGTCAGAAGGTTTGTGAGGCATGAACGCCTTTTTCTGAACCCGTGTTGTTCCGTGCACAGTATCTTGTTTTTTTCGAAGAATACATTTAGTTCATCTGCTACAATGGCCTCCATGACCTTGGACAGTACGGGAAGTAAGGTAACTGGCCGATAGTTTGCCGGATCCGAACGACAGCCCCCTTTATAGATTGGTGTAATCACACCCTCTTTCCATATGGCAGGTAGTTCGCCACTATCAAAGATATTTTGATAGAATAACGAGAGTGGCATAGAGAGGTCTTCAGCCAGGGCCTGCAGCATTTTGGGGTGGGTATTATCATTTCTGGTGAACTGTTAGGTTTAATGGATAAAAGTTTATGGAGAACTTTGTCTCATGTGAAGCTGATGTGACAAAAGAGGGGTAGCCCACTGGTAACGTTGTGTGTGGATATCTCAGCCACATTTTGAAAAACCTGAGAATATTGATCCCGGAAGACATTGGCCGCTTCGGCTGAGGTTTGCGTGAAACCGGTGGAGGTTTTAAGTGAGGGAACTCCATGTTTGAAACTCCATGTTTGTGAAACTTTTTATCTGTTCTTGTCAAAAACTAAATCATCACGTCTTAGTAAAACCACATACACGCATTTTTACATTTATCTGCACCAGCCGTTTTCATGACCAGGTTGCTCACATGATCGACTGATTACCTATCGATCATTGTATGCACATTGTATGAAGGTTTGTACAACACTCAGCCGGCCGCTCAGGCCAATACAGCATTTGCTCAGCACATCACATTCTTCCTTTGGTTCTGGGACGTGACATTTTGTAACGGAGATGGGACCTGAACTAGTTGCACCTATTTAAAAGCCTTGATAAGAACTGATAGAATACAAGAAGTTGCAACGCAAACAGGTGGACACATGACTGGCAAAGTTGGGAACCATTGGTACGGAAAGCAGCAAAAAATGTTGACATCATCATTCAGACAGTAGCAAGTTCCAACGGCAAAAGAAAATAATCCGATCACACCGCAGGACATTGTGCACAACAGCCTACTAACTGTTGCCCTGAGAAGAGAACCAGAGGGAAAAGGAGAAGAGGGAGACCAAAAACAACATGGTGCAGAACTGCTGAAAAAGAAAGAGATAGAACGGAGTGGCCTCCGTGGGAGGTTGTCCGCCCAACGACCCAAGACAGAAAACAAGGGGCAGTAAATATCCAAACCCTATCGGCTGCTAGTTTGGAGGGGATTATGTTAAGTAAGAGGCTCCAGAATGCGATGAAAAGTTAAATACAGGACTGATAATTCTTCCATTCTTCATCTTCCCTTTTTACGAGACTATCTTGATATCGTAACCCTATAACGTTTAGACTACATTTGCTTTATTGACCGTGAACCTATTTGCGGTTGATTGATCTGTCGGTCGTGGATCTAAAGTGTCCTGCTTGTATTTGAACTGAACCTTACCTTTTCAACTGTATGGACTATGTCGTTCCAGTTACACAATCGTCCATACGAACTTGGCTGTGTAGTTGCTCTTGGCCTCCTCTCCTTTCAGTCCTGTATATTCCATTAGTATATTCGGTAACTAGGTTCAACGATCTACGCTTTCGTTTTAAAAAGCAACTATATATTATGGGTAATCGAAGTCCATGCAATAACCTCAAGAAGCACTAAACTGTTATGCCCAATTTCAAATTCTCTCCGGTGAGTACGTTGCTTTTTGAAATTCATCATTTTTACTGTTGTATTTTATCATTTTAGTCACAGTGTAAAGAAAATGTTCAGGTCTTATGCGCCCCCTGGTGCATTGAGGATCAAGTAAGAAAGTAAGTATTCATTTTTAAATTTTCCTTCGTTTATTTAACATGGTTGAATAAAATGACATCAAGTCAATCCCAACGTCGTTAACCTCCATAGTTAATAATAAAATCCTAGAATTCATCCCAGATGACCCTGAATTCTGGCTTACCCAATTAGAAGCGCAGTTCGCCTGCGCCAACGTTTAGAGTGAAACTAAGAAATGGTATCATTAAAGGGCTGTAATTCCCCGCTTGTTATCTCCTGACATTCAAGACTTTGTTATTCACCCCCACCATCGCTTATTCGCGTGAGTTGATCGATCTGTGACACTTTGCAACAGAGGCCGAATTCGGTTTGAGTTATAGCATTACTCTCGGCACATTCACGTCAACGATAAATAACAGTGTTAGATACAGGTTCTCCACGTACTTGACTCACGATCGCTCATACCCTCCGGCAGGCTGCTCCGACTGAGTGAGTTCAATTTGGGACAGTTTTAGTGTCCGTATGAGAAGACGTGGGCCTCGTTTGACATTCTTACTAGTATAAAATACTTCTGGAACAGATCTTCATTGCCTACGGAAATCAAGTGTGCCCACATAGATTAATCATTTCTATCAAATGGAACGTAACGACGAAACAGTTTCAAACTGTCTGGGAGGAAATACGGCAAAAAGGCTATGAAGAGTCATCAGGAGTACAAAAAGTAGGGCAATCGTCGAATGCCTCCACTGATCCACTGGGTGTTTTGTCACTTCTCCTCAGTCAATGTTAATTTGAACAGCTTTGTGAATGACAAGTGAAAACACATTTATTGAGTTTAAGATCACTACAAACGAAGTTCCCACTCACATCGAATTAAAACCAACACTTTTCAATAACTCTCACCTTCGATGAATTTCTGCCACTTTCTTTTGTGCACATGATACTCAACCAATTTAGGTTGTTCATCCCCTGTAAAAATGAGGGGAGAAATGTAACCACAAGTTATTAGTGCATATATATGCAGCACGATAGCTCTACCAAATCGGAATGACTAAGTGGTGCAAAATCTATGAAAACCATCTCTGTGAAAAATAGTCGAAGTCTTGAGACTCAAACGGAATCTCACGTTAGTCGAATTTCCAACCCACCAACAACCAGATCAGGTAGCCCAATATTCTCAGAAATTCTATGTGAAAACCCTATGCGGTATGATTAAGACAAAATCAACCATTTTTGGGAAAAAATGATGATAGTATGGATAGGTAACGATTCGAGGCGTGCATTTAAAATACTCAATCTGGAGGACGCAGGCCTCCGCGTACTCTAGTTTTTTATCCGGCGCAGTGTTGACTCTCAGTTATCAAAACCCGACCCACAATATCGTTTCCGATCTCGTGTTCGAGATCGGAACTGGTAACTGAAATTGATCAAATTGACGTATCTACATGTGTGTTGTTCTCTGTCCCCGCACTTTTCAAAAGACTCGCATAGATGTGTCGACAAAAACGTTCAACGTGGCATCTTAAATTTTTTTAAGGAAGAGAAATGTTGGAAAACTTCAAGCTACCCAAGATAAATAGTCAGAACTCTTTGCCCTCTTTGTGTCCAAGATTCCATGAAATGCTGTGTCTGTTTGAGCGGACACAGTTTATTATGAATGGCGTACCGCTATCCCGTACCACGTAGCAGCTATCGGTCAAGAAATTGGGACTTAGATCATTTATGTCCTTAATTATACGGAAAATCAAAAGGATCATTAGGTATCTCGAGATCTAATCCACTCACAATTGCTTCAGTAAGTGCAAGAAAATATTTTTCGATGAGCAATCTTTACATCAGTTGAATGATGTTGTCTGAGTGAATGTAGTAGTTATGAGGAACCACGACATCTCCAACGCACCACATACACATACAAAATCAGCTTTCGCTCACTCCCAATCGCACTTCACTCCTTCTAATCATACAATCGCCCGTCTCCACACAAACCAGTGCGGACACCCATTTGAACGCACACTCGACAAGCACAGTACTACACTCAGCTGCAATGCCTAGCACAACACTACAATCAGTTGGTATCTGATGAAGAAGCTTAGATTGGTAACAGTGAAGCCTTTTCAAAAACGAACCATCGAGACAAAGTTCTTGAAACTATCGACCTGTAAATATATAGGCTTCCTATTATCTCGGCCTCTATTGTAGAATAACACCGTTCGGCATTCGCTTACATGAAGATTGAGGAAACTCACTGATCTCAGTCGAGTTCTGATTCGAATCCATCCAATTCTCTTTACCTCTGAAATAGACTGTAAAACATGGACAAACACTTTAGAGATAAGCAAAGGATCTAAGAACATAATTTTATTCATCGTGCATCTTGTTTAGTGCCAAGAAGCCCAGCACTTATGGTATACCTGTGGTACACGGAATCGCTAACAGAGATGAGATGGAGCCGTGTCTTCCCACCATTTCCACGCAGCATTTCAACCAACTGTTCGTCTGCTCGAGCGTAACTCAGTTTGTTCCAATTATTCCACAATCCAATTCAAGTGCAATTCGAATGAACTCGGTGTCCGCAACCAATATATTTACTCCTTCCATGTATTACACCACAGTTTTATAGTGACTCGCAGTATTGCACATCCACAAACAAGTAACCACGAAAAGTCTACCATTTTCAAAACAAACCGTTTACCTAGGTGATGGATGCCTGCGAGCATTTAAAAAGTCGCTTTCGGTGAGCCAGTCATCTTTCGTTTGTGTGATATTCAAGCATCTTTCCGCGCAAATTTATTGACAATAAACTGGATCAGCATATGAGATAGTATTTCTAGAGCATCTGTTGATTCCGTTGGAATCAAACGATGATGATATTTTGTTACCCGTGAATTGTATAACTATCAGTAAGCAGTACCGGCTTTTGTTCCCTTTCTATATGGACCACGGCTCTCTAACTTTATTCTCTATATAAGGAACCTGCTTTTGAGCACTGTTTTTTAGTCGTCCAAGGTTCTGTTCATGCTCACGATGCGCATTTCCCATAAGAGACTGTTACTATATGCAGTGTCCTTTTTTCTGAACATTTCTATATTTTGTCTGACCGTCGACACCATTGTGTGCCTATTTCATAATACGTAAAACCTCTGCTACCAACGAGTAAGTAACCCCCCTTTATCAACAGTTCGTTGTCCGCGTATTTGAGCGTACTGTCTGTCTGTGTTGCTTTTGGTCTCTGTCTAGTGAGACCTCTCTCCTCACTACCCCATGCCGCGACTTAGCGCCAGCTTAGGTGACTGATTTTCCGCACTGCACTCGGCCTGTCTACCGGTGAATGCACGAGCGCACCGAACCGGAAACAATAGCATGCAAGTGCTAGGTCGTCGGATCGGGGAGGCACATACGACCTTGAACGTCTAGTCGTGTGATAGCTAACCTCACTGTTCCTGGTCCTGCTGCCAACGTATGACGCTGTGAGGCCTCAACTGCGCTTCTCCGTACTGCTGCCCGGCTGTTCGGTCCGATCGCCTACCAGAGACGCCACTTCGATTGTAGGTTGATCTTCTTTTTGTTGTTTATTTTTTATTCGTTATAGAACCATCCCTGTACCCGGTTGACGATCACTGTTGAATATCAATCTGTATAGAGCTGCCGTTTTTTTCTGCACAATAATCGGGGCAGGGACGCGTAATTCGAAGGTGTCAACTGCTGCCGCTACTGCCGTATCTTGTAGAGTCTAGGACAGTTTCGGATTCTACAGCAACTATAAAAAGTATATAAGTAAACACTATGGGTAAACCTGAGCGAAACTAAACAGGTACAGATAGACATCTAGTTCAATCAATCATACTGCTATTGAATGAACACATTCGTGTTGAGAAACTTACGATAGAGTTCGAAACAAATATCCTCAGAGGATTTGTCGAAGTCTGAAATAAAGGTACCCACGATGAGAAACGAATATGTTGGTGAGAGAAATTCTATTTCTCGCATAGTGTATAGTGTTTATTTCAATGTAGCTATCCTCTATGAAATGCCAAACTATAGCTGATCAATTTGTGAAATAACGGGTATTCTTGAGCGTAGGTTCTGTTGGACTGCAATTAATTCGACTGTCTTCTATAGGATTGTACGCCTTCCGAATTACTGAATGTTCGCTCCTTAAACCGGAACACGGTCTGGATATCAGAAGTCACAAACTGGCTGACTGAACACTCATTTACAGTGGAAATTGTTCGGTTTATATAGTACATTATAGGTCTGGGGCCAACTAGAACATTCACGAATCACATGACTAAATCAGTCCGGAATAGGCAGGGACAATCACCAAACGGGAATGTAATTTGTCGGACGTCGTGTCTGAGGCGGCCAATCAGCTGTCAGTGAACCGTGGTGCAGCAATGTGCTGGTGTGTCGCGGACGTACAAGATATTTAGAAAGCGGACGAAAATAAGGAGGAAAACGTGAAACAAACGATTTTTTCTGAGAATTTTTGGCGATCTCTGACAATTTGGAACTGTAAACTGATGAAATAGATGTCGGTGACGCCCGCGATGATTTCATTTCTTTTATTAATACATTTGAGAAGACCGATACGAGAGTTCAAGTTGAGAGCATATATGTTAGTACATTCTGCACACTCATCTCATCTACTCAATGAGTGGAGGCGTGCTACCACCAGTAGTACCAATAAAAAGAGTATAGATTGCAGCAGACGACTCACCCATCGGATTAAAGCAGACATACAGTGGGTAATTTATATCTTTACTCCACTGTAGTGATCCATCGTAGGTTCCTAAAAAGCATCCACGAGAAAAGAGGTAGCTCGGCTTCAACGAAAAGAGCAGACCAAAATGCTATAGCACTCAGAACGCGAAACTGAAAATCAATAACAATAGGCATATCTTTGGATAAATTGAACATGTTGTTTAAATGCCAATAGAACTGTAAAGTCACACGTAGAGAACGCACTGATCTTTCGTTTTGACCAGCCTTCGTTACCGAGTTGAGGGTATCTATATTGTTTCCCAAATTTATTTTTGAATCCTGGAATGGTGCGGAAATTGAGAGTTTCGGTTAGTTGACGGAATGGATGACAGAATTAGATAAGAGCTTTCCACACAACTTATAGCGACCTCACAATAGGACTGCTCATCAAAGTTAATATGATGTCTCTGCAATTCATAGCATTTTTTATAAACTCTTACTTCGATATATATACAAACAAACTAGTTTGCGTTCCGGTTGTCATTGTTTCTCCATTTGTCACTGAGAACAGTGGGCAACACTGTCTTTTGTGTTTCTTTATGTAGAGTAAACCCTAACATTTTAGTATGCGACACTTCGTCTACCATGCCTTCTCATCTAATGAGGCATAATTATTGACACCCAAATTGACGAACGTAAACTCACTTCTATAAGCCACGCAGATCAATTTATTAATTGGAGGAGGCAGCAGTATATATTCTGGACGCACATCTAAAAAATAGAAATTGCAACGGTATATGCACCAATTACACATGAAGCGCTTTGATATGGATTTCTATCAAATCGAGTAAGTTGACTATTCCTGACGCACGATCAGTACAATTACTGACATGTATAATATCTCCTATAACATCAGGAGTGAATGAACACATTCAAAAGTAAATTCCTCTTTTCACAAGAGCAGCAATATCACGAACAGACGCAGAACTCACATTTATGAAAGAAGCATAATCTATCTAGATCGTGCGGTACATCCTTCCAGTGCTCCAACTCGGGATACGTGTCTGGTGGAAACAGAATAATGTAGAATCTATATCGCTATAGAAGCAGAGAGATCTTCTTATTCATGATTGCAAAAAAGTAGTGAAGCTACCAAACACTGAGTCAGTCAGAGAACAACATAACACGCTGAATGTTCGAAAATTTGTCTGTTCTTGTCAAACACCAAAGCATCACCTCTACTTTAGTCCTTGAAGTTTCAAAGACACACTGAGTCCATTTGTAAATCTGTAAAATAATACCAAGTTCAAAAGGACTAATGGGTGTTTTGATCACCAAAATTACCTCACATACATTCAGTTATCTTTTTTTAACGGTGTCATTATACAATCAAACTCAATATTTATTTGAATTCGAACACTCACAAAAAATGCAAACATATCATCAACCTCCATTAAAAGCTGCTCATTTCAGTCACTTGATTTTGTCCCCTTTTCCTTCTAAATCAACCTCCATGTTGCCTCTAAAGCAGGGGTCGGCAACCTACGGCCCGCGAGTGATTTTCGTCCGGCCCGCCAACCTATCACCTGGACACTAATTATTTAACTGGTATCGAATACCAATACAATACTTTATAGCAGTTGTTCACTGGTCAACCACTGCGACACACGAATGCCTCATTCTGATCGATCAGTCACTCACACGTCAAGATACGCATTTGAACTGCCGAGATTTTCAACACAACCATCCCGTCCCTCGTACACAAACGCATACCCATACACGACAATAGTAAGTACGCACGCTTATGATCTCTGAGGCCTGTTTGCGTTTGAATCTACTGCTGAATTCTACAAAACATTACCAAGCAGAAAGTAAAAAACCTCTTGAGTAATGTAAAACGGACGATATAATTAGTTGGAAGTACATATGCTTGTGACTAACTGTTTTCGGAAATGAAATATATTAAGTCATTTGAGAACAAGGTTGCGTGAAGACCACATGGATGATATTTTGTTGCTGGCATCGAAAAATATATTGCATCTTATGTGGAAATGTCATCACCAAATAAACTGAAACAATTGTCTCACTAAATAATGAACCATTTATTACTTTATATCGTTTGTTGTCATATGCAGATATTCTGAGTTCGCTATTAGTTATTTTTCCGCTATTCCTGCAGTAAAGAATGAAACATCATAAAATTCAACTAAATTTCTATACCATCCCAGCCAAGGCAGTTTCCTAGAGAAAGCGGTATGAGTAAGCTGGAATTGATTTCAGATTAAAAAAAAACTGTTTATTAAATATTCTTCTTATAGTATTTTAATCTGAATAACATCAGCTATCATTCTTAACAAACTTTTCTACGATTCACAAATAACACACAAATACAAGCACATCAAATAAAGAAGCAAAAATAACAGCAATGGGAACCTCACCATCTGATACACCATGCCAGTTTTGGAGGAACAAATTTATTTCATCATAAATAAACTTCAGATATGATTAGGATCATTCAAGGAAGCGAATAAAACAAGTATATTGCACTATCGAACTTAAACTTGCGTTACAACGGAACAAATGCGTCACGTCCTCTTTCCAAAAGCACGATAATTTATTTACAATAATTTATTTACATTGCAAAAACTGTTTCACTGCTATGAAGCAAAAAGATGTTGCCAAGGCCTGGTCAAAAGCTCCAAAATCTTTCTTCAACACTGATGAGTTCACATATGTTCATAAAGTTCCTACACTTTGACAACACACTTTGGCAAAAATACCTATCGAATTAAAAGTTTCAATTTTGTATAATTCTCACCTTCGATAAATTTCTGCCACGCGCTTTTGTATACATCATAATCAACTACTTTAGGTAACGAATCGCCTGTAAAAAGGAGACAGGAAATACAACCATAACGCTTATTAGCGCATATATGCAGCAAGCTAGTTCTAACAAATAAAAAAGACTAGATGATGCAACAGCTAACCAAAATATGTATTTTCTGTTAAGAATAAGCAACGTTTTGAGGATTAGGCGGTATCTCAAATTGATTGAATTACCGACGAAGCATAGTACAGGAAAACTGAATTCACAAAGGAGTAATTTGGGTTACGAGCTCCATCACGCAATAAATTAAACTCTTAAGTCAAAGACCCACTGTAGTTCAATGTATTCGAGAGGTATTCATTGTGGTTGCCTATTGAAAAATATGACAACGAACAGGACTTCCGAGACCTACATGTCACATTCATGCATGCCTGTCTGTCCAATGGTCGTGTTTTGTTTGTGGTCGTCTTTTGTGTTCTCTCTATGTTTTATGGATTAACACCGTTACTTCGCATCCTAGAGCACTGATCGATAGCTCACGTTGGATTTTTGAAGCTGTTTCTTATGCTACTAAATCTCTGGGTGTAGGATAAGTGATCCAAGTAATCGAGCAAAATTGCCTTTTAAGTGGAAAACGTGCTCAGACTCACGCGTGCAACATCGATAGCAGTGACTCTCACTACCGAATAATTTGGGTCGTTTTTTTCTCCGGCAGTTTATCGTGGCTAAAGACTTTAGATCAATTAAGCACTTGTTCTGTCACTTGATCGCCTTGACAAATAATAGGTGACCCCTACTTGGCTTTCACTCAACCGCCGCTGCACCGATCCACTCCTCTCATAACAATAATCCATTCATCAATGGAATGCATGATATTATGATCAGCACCCAGCGTTATAACCATGTATCCCAACCTACTAGATTCCGTGGTACTGACACTCCATCAGTGTTGGATTTAATTATCACGAACGAAGAACTTATGGTAGAAAATGTACTTCATGCTCCGCCGTTGGGCCACAGTTACCACCCAATACTCCTCTTCAATTTCACATCTTATGCATCCATCGCAGAGGAAAATATTCAAAAAAGCGTGCAATCGCCAGATATGACGAACTAAAGAGTTTGTTTCAAGAAGCACCATCGGCCTTTCTGGAAGATGATAATATTGACAATACGTGGGGATGTTTTTTCAAGTAGTTAAATTGTAATATAACTGCACCCAAATCAACATGTTATGTGAAGCCGTCAAAAAATCCTCGGTCTTACATTCGCAGTCGCACACGAAAATGGATGATTAAATGCAAAATGGCATGGTACACCTCCCAGCGAGTTCTAAACGATGATAACTGGGAGAATTAGAAGCTTTTGCGGAACTACTGTACTTCATTAATACGAAACGACAAATCACTTCATCAATACCAAGTAGCTGAGAAGCTTTTACATAACCCAAGCTCCTTTATAAATATGTTAATAATAGGCGAGAAGTTTCCTATGGTATTCCCCATCTGAAATATTGCACAGGTTTGACCACAATACTGCATGACACAGACAACCTGCTGCGAGTTCAGTACCTTTCTGTCTCGTCTGAACATAATGACGATAACGTAATACATTTTTAAGCTATGCATTCCCAAGATATATTGCAACGCGACGTTGAAACTCGCCTTAACCTCCATTCAAATGATGTTAATAAATCTAGAACACAATGACTCGGCGATATCAAATTTTCACCCAGAAAAGTGTTGAAGAAATTGATGTCACTGAGAGCAAATACTTCTCCTTGTATCGATGAGCTGCATCCTACGGTGGTTCACTGTCTAACTCAAGAACTAGCTGCACTGATGTTCAAGTTCTTCCAAAAGCTTTTGATAAACGGATACCTACCTAGTATGTGGAAGGATGTCATAATTTCACCGATTTACAAGAATCGTAAACGTTCTGACCCTGCAAACTATCGGCCGATTACTCTCCTACCTGTATTGTCCAAAGTGATGGAGGCAACCGTTTCAGAGGAAATCACAGAAGTCCTCGAAACTAATGGGAAATCGTCACTGGCACAACATGGCTTTCGGGGTGAAAGATCTTGTCTGACTAACCTCATACAAGCACGAGAAGATTGGACTGTGATGACTTAGAATAAAGAAGAAAAACATGATGTGATTGATGTATGCTGTTTGTGTCCGATCCATTAACTGTATACTGCACAGGTATGTAGTTCTATGTGTGAGTGATGACGGTCCGTCACACTGATCGAATGAACATCAATGGGTGAGCTCTGAGCAGTTATTTACAGCTATGTCATGAGGCCGGCTGATGGGGATCGATGAAACAATGTATGAATGTATGGCACAATGATTTGTACTTTTATTTGGGCTTTATTATTCACCAACGTTGAAAAAAGGAAACAACTCGTAGCGAGCTGTGTGCAAATATAGATGCAAAGCGAGGAGCAGTCGGTTGCGGCTCCAGCCAGCAAGCATCTTGTGGAATCTTTCAATTAAAGCATGATCAGTGAATGTCGTTTGGTCCATGTTAGAACTGATCAAAATTTGAATTAAGCGTGGAATATTAAAATTTAGTCGACATATGGAACGCAATTCATCTTTCCTGGTTACGTTAATCAAAGTTTCCATTAGTTTTTGAGAGAGACGTGAGTTCGGCATTGATATGACATAAGGTTTATCGTGTTGTCCCACTTTTGCCGAGGTAGATACAGTCTGTGTTGAGTGGTGGATTGATCATTGCCGGGCTTCAAACTAGAAAGTAACAATAAGCACGATAGGTAAGGCCTTCGCCGAATGCCTACATAAACCCATGTATTTGGGAGCATCCTGCAGAGTACATGTTGGTCACAGTACCTTTGTAGGTGATAAATAAAATCAATCTAATTGAGTTTGATTCCACCGCTTGTAAACACAAACGCAGCATTCACTCACACCGTGATCACCATAATTGATAGCAACAAACTGTTCCACTACTATGAAGCCAAGAGATGTCGTCAAGGCCTGGTCAAAAGCTGCAAAATCTTTCTTCAACGCTGATGAGTTCACATATGTTCATAAAGTTCCTACACTTTGACAACACACTTTGGCAAAAATACCTATCGAATTAAAAGTTTCAATTTTGTATAATTCTCACCTTCGACAAATTTCTGCCACGCTCTTTTGTACACATCATAATCGACTATTTTAGTTGATGAATCCCCTGTAAAAAGGAGACAGGATAAGCAACCATAAAGCTTATTAGCACATACATGCAGCAAGCTAGTTCTAACAAATAAAAAAGACTAGATGATGCAACAGCTAACCAAAATATGTATTTTCCATCAACAATAAGCAACGTTTTGAGGCCTAGGTGGTATCTCAAGTTGATTGAATTACCAACGAAGCATAGTACAGGAAAACTGATTTCACATAGGGGTAATTTGGGTTACGAGCTCCGTCAGGCAATAAACTAAACTAAAGTCAAAGACCCACTGTAGTTCAATGTATTCGAGAGGTATTCATTGTGGTTGCCTATTGAAAAATATGACAACGAACAGGACTTCCGAGACCTACATGTCACATTCATGCATGCCTGTCTGTCCAATGGTCGTGTTTTGTTTGTGGTCGTCTTTTGTGTTCTCTCTATGTTTTATGGATTAACACCGTTATTTCGCATCCTAGAGCACTGATCGATAGCTCCCGTTGGATTTTTGAAGCTGTTTCTTCTGCTACCAGATCTCTGGGTGTAGGATAGGTGATCCAAGTAATCGAGCAAAATTACCTTTTAAGTGGAAAACATGCTCAGACTCACGCGTGCAACATCGATAACAGTGACTCTCACTACCGAATAATTTGGG
>JBBHEA010000096.1:0-36609 GCA_038088235.1 Zacco platypus | reverse complement strand
TTTGGAGGTGGTTGTGCTTGAGTAGGGAGATAACGAAAATGGAGCGAGTGATTCTTACGTAACGAGGAGGAACCTCTGCGATTATCCGCTTGAATGGATAGTAGAGGAAGAGTAGGGCATTTATATTGCTCCTGTGGAGCTCTTTGGGCACGAGAAGGTATTCTGGAGAAAGCAGTGGGATAACTGGTTGGCGGCGCCCAGCGCGGGGGTTGGTGGAGACGTTCATGAGTAACTTCCCGCTTATAAGCATTATAAGAAGGAAGAAAAGGGGGAGGTTTTCCTTGACCATTGGGTAGAGAAGAGGTCATTGACTTATTCACAATGGGTCTATGAAACTTAGGTTGCACCGACTCAGATGATTGCTTCTTGATTGCGTGTAAGGGTCGTAGCCCCTTGGGGTTCACTATACTCAGTAGTGTGATGCTGAAGTGGCGCGCAACTTTCAAATGAAACGGAACGTCAAGGTTACGCTAAATCAGCAAGTTAATACACATTCTAGTTAGATGGCGCATAATATGATGCGATAAAGACGAATAGTCGGTCTAACTGGGTTTGTGACAATAGACTCACTACCCGGGGTTGACTGGAAACGTTGGATTGCATAAACGTCATTGTTACTTGGATGAAATATGAGTTCTTGAATATCATTTGTGCTTTTTGGTTTTTCATTATGGTGGTAGCCAATAAGAATGCAGGATACCAAGACAAGGGAGCCAGATATACCCGGGGTTGACTGGAAATCGTTGCATTGCATAAACTTCATTGCTTTTCGGATGAAATAAGAATTCTTGATTGTCTTTTGCGATTTTTGGTTTTCCATTATGTTTGTAACCATCAAGAGGGCGGGATTCCAAGACAGGATAGCCAGCTACCACAAAAGTTAAGTGGGATTTGTTAGTTAGATTGGTCCGAGTTGGAGATGAGCACTTCACGTCCGATCGATTAGGAGAAAGCCCCGGGTCGTAGGAAAGGCGTATTTGTCATCAACGGATACCAGTTATCCTTGTAGTTGGAGGGGCAGTTGGAGTAGTCAACGCAGTCGATTGGTCTAACAGCTCGTCCGGTGTGTCCGCCATACAGAGTTGTTTGATGATCGTTGAATTCGAGGCGTTTGATTAACGTTTGGTTGTCATCTTAATGAAGGTTGATCTGCATTATATTGTTAGACGAACCATAGTCCTCCGCGTAGTGCATTCATAAAGAAGAAGAAAAAAGAAATGTGGTTATGTTTACAAATAAGGTGAAATCATATAATAGAATGAGCGGCGTAAGCCAAGATTACATTACATAGTTAACACCTTGGCATATTGTTAAACTATGGAGTAGTATATGTTTGAAATTATGCTAAAGTTATCTCGTTGGCCCATAATTATTAGTGATGTTGGTGAGGTAGAGGAATAATAGTAAACCACTGTAGAATTATCCAGGTTTGTAGGCAAGTCGTATACACGGAGTCGGGCCTGGTTAAGAGGTAGGAACTTCTGGGTAGAGGCATACTGTACAAAACAACAACCCCTGACAAAGTCAGGATTATAAAGTGATAGATATATATATGTAGAATGTATGTGGGCCAAAAGTCCAGTAGGATAAGCAGCCAGAGAGTTGTCAGAAACCATGAGGACTGAGATAGCCCTATAGGTAATTCCTTGAGGAGTTACGGAAGATTCAGAGCTGTCATGACCGAACGAAACGAGAGATGATTCAAATGAAATTGTCTAACTATGAGAATGCAATATACGTAGATAATTGGGCTGTGTTTCATACATTACGTGGTCCACATTCGCATCACGCGTCAATCGAAAGCTGTGTCAGAAAGAGCTTTTCAACTGTAGTTAGTGACAGAAATTTACCCAATGATAGAATGAATGACTTATGGTTGTCAAGGGAGCGTATCGATTCAGGAAGCTTGTTCCAAACACGAGAGTAAAAAGAGAGGAAGGAATAGTGCCTTAAGGACGTGCGGGAAGCTTCATATGTTAGTTTGAACGCAGAATTTCGTGTATTAAGGGTGGGACATACAAAAGTTGGGCGCGCATTGGCTGTGTGCGTCTGACAGTGGATCAACCGGTGGAGAAAACCTAGGTGAGTTTAAGACGACGCATCTACAGTGGGTCTATGTGAAAGTACTCACAACGCAGTCGGTAATTCATGTTGTTACCATTGGGTAATGCATTCTTCGTGAACATCCGTTGGATACGTTCAATATTGCATCTATCTTTTTGGGAGTAGTGTTGGAATACCATCGGACAATATTCAAGTATTGGCCGGATGCATTTTTTGTAAAGAGCTATTTTGACAAGAGGGAGATTGAAGAAATGTAGAATGTAGTGGCATGGCCTATGGGCCTTGGCTATTTGGTAGTGTGCTTGTTGAGTGAAATTGAACAAGCAAGTGTAGCGTACCCCTAAGTCGCGAACTTCTGCGGCTATATGGAGTGGAGAGTTGCCCAATGTAAGAGAAGGAATAGGTAGTGGGCAACGAGATATAAGCACAAGGCTCTTGTCAGTCGAGAAGCCAAGACCTGAAGCAGTAGACCATTCTGAGAGAGAGTTCAGATCGGCCTGGATCTCTTTAATAGCAGAGATGCAGTTGTAGGCTTCGAATGTATATATAATTTTTATGTCGTCAGCAAAAAGGAATGGTTCTCCATGCCTAACATGCTTTAAAGCACTATTAAAATAGAGCAAGAAGAGAATTGGTCCCAATACACTGCCTTGAATAACACCACTAGTGATTGGAGATGGTGTCGATACGCAGCCAGAGATTCTGGTGACTTGGACTCTATCAAATAGGTAAGAGCCAAACCAAAGTAGTAATGATCCAGAAATCCCAGCTTCAGTCAGCTCTCGTAATAAGGCCTTATGTGGGACTCTGTCAAAGGCTTTGCTTATATCTAAATATACTGTTATTATGCTTAGGCCCGCTTCGTATGATGAAGAAATTAAGTCAAAAAAATCAATTTGACAAGACGCTGTCGAACGTTTAGTAAGAAATCCATATTGCCGGTCACTTATTAGCTTTTGGGCATGGAGAAATTTAGTTAGTGAAGGCTTAATGATGCGTTCAAGGGTGCGTGACAGCAGGCTGGTATGGTGGATACCACGATAGCTCTCCGCAGCTGCTCTTGGCCCAGACTTGTACCGAGGAGTCACGACTGACTGTTTCCACTGTGCAGGGAAGATTCCGTGTATAATGGAGGATGAGAATAGGTGATGAAGAAGGAAAGGAATGTCGGGACCACCTTGAATAATAAGAGTCGACGGTAGACCATCGGGTCCTGGAAAACCCGACGCCTTCAGTGCCTGTAGTTGAACACTGACATCATTTAAGGAAATTGGAATCGTTCGGAGATAGGTTATCGTTTGTTTCTGGGTATTGGCGTGCAGGTGGTTGAAGAGTAGTGTAGTTGGGAAGTTCGAGAGTAGCTTTCATCCGGTGACGAATAGCAGCTAGCAAAAAATGCATTAAGCGTCTCGCAAACAATAGGCGGACTGTGACAAATGGTTCCATCAGTCAATCTAAGAGATCTGATTGCCTCAGAGTTTTAGGGTTTCCGTGATTTCAATAATAGACCAAGTAATCTCGGGTTTGTGGTTGTGTCGAGACAGTTTTGCTCTTGTTGTAATTCGCATTGGAGACGCCAGGAGCAGAGCTTCGAGGATATGCGGTCGAGTGTCAATAAAAGTGAAATACACTTAGTTTTTTTATATTGTGATCGCGTATTGGCCAGCGATCGCATCAGTTTATTAGTAACACGGTCAAAGCACTGACGCGGAAAGTGCATTTTCATCATTGGAGATACTGATGTTAGCAATTCAAGCAAACCACTATAGAGTAGGTTCGCAGAGTGTTGTACATCTTGTGATAAAAAGAAAGCTGTCCAGTCTGTATTGCGAACAAGTTCAGAAAAGGATCCCAAGATAGTGGGGGTAAATTTATGGAACCTGCCAGTGTGGTCGTTTCATATCATATCTATTATTAATGATACTGTCACTCCAGATGTCTTATCTGATCTAATCACCAACTACTGCCTTTCTCCTTCATACACTGCTCCGAGGGATCCCCGACCGTCGAACGCTATCTCACAAAGCTCACCTATCTATCCTTACCTTTGAGAATCGCTCCGTGGGTCAAAGCGATGTTTTAACATCAGGCGGAACCACCACCTGGAAAAAGAGACGATTTCGTCAACCGTTTTCCAAGCGGCGATCTACCTCGATGTACGACGAAATACTTAAGCAATTCCTCAACAAAACGCTTTTTAAAGATGGAATATATATTTGACTTTTACAAATCAAAAATCGTACTACAAAAACATACTACCTTCGGACGTCTCCACAATGAAACGATATCCAGAACATCTCCGGGTGGTAAATTTGGTTAAACAACCCAGGAAGACCGAATATCGTATTCATTGCATCAAGTAAATTCTCTCTATCAATCAGAAAACCGGAACTCAAAGCGGAAATTTTTTGACTCCCTTCTTCATCTCGTCCTTGAAATCCGCTCTCTCTTGAAACTGGCGCGCTTATTTCATGGACACGATGGGACTCCTAGTTTCTACCACACTGTTATGGGAATCCAGGTATGACTATATTAAACTTTGCTTGCTCAGATATCTTTCCTATCAACTATTACTTTTTGCAAAGTGGTACCTTACAGTTTTGGACACTTTTACTTCAGAATTCTCTGCAGAACTTTGATCGCGCCGAAAATCTTGTGTTCAGAATTAACGACTATTATTATTATTAAACATTTGTAAACCTTTCTGTTCCAGAATATTTTATTTCTGTACAACATGATCATGCCATTTAGGCGTGCTCCCCGAGTGGGAAATAAATATTATTATTATTATTATTATTATTAATCGCGATTCTTTAGGTGAGAAGTGCTGTACTCCACTTATCTTACATAATACAATATTGTGGTCGCAACTGGGAATCATTGGGCCTACAATCGTGGTGATTTGTATATCACCATTCGTAAAGACAAGGTCAAGAATATTAGATGCCCTTGTTGGTTGTGGGGTGTTCTGTACCCAGCAATCATGGTTCAACTGAGCTATAAAAGAAACATACTTGGGTGGCCCACTAAGATTACTCCAGTTCATCTCGGGCATGTTGAAATCTCTCACTATAAATTTTTGGGAGTGTGGCAATATGCTGGCTCGCGAAAAAAGGTTTGTTAACTGAGGGATGTGTCTGGTAGCATGTGGTGGGATATAAATGCAGGCTACCAGTATGGATGGAACAGAATGTCTGGTATGCATCCAAACAGATTCTTTCAAGCATCCTTCAGAGGATCTTCCAGAAGCGTAGCATGCAAATCGGATCTGCTATATATTACGCACCCTCCGCCCGCATTGGTAAGACGATCCATGCGGTGAATATCATAACCGGGAATTGCGATAACGGTGTCTTTAACAGTTTCATTAAGCCATTTTCCAATGATACAAATAATACTAAGCTTAGCTATAGCGCAAACATCACGGAGGAAGTGCAACTTCGGCATTAGGGATCGAATATTCAGGAGTAAGAGAGAAACATGTTTATCACTTGACAATTCTGTAGTACAAAAGTTAATTACTGACATTACATCGTTAGATGAGCATGTTGAATGCGGTGGATAGAGGGATCTAGATGAAGCATGAGAGCAGTTTGAAGCAGTGTGGTAGGTTGAGGGTGAAGGAAGAGGAGAAATAGAATCAATTGAAGCGGAGCTTGGTAAGAGCTGCCGCTGAGAAGAGTCAGTCAGGCCGCAGGCATCTACGGGTGATTGAAGGTCCACAATCTCAGATGGGATGTTGTATGGCTGTGAAGAGCTCCAATATGGCTCGTACTGAGAACAGGAAGGGGTCAGAGAGAGTGGGAAGCACTCGGAGTTGAGGATTCCTGTCATGCTAGAATTAATTAATGAATTAACGGACAAACGCCGGCCTACATACCGCGTAACGGTAGGTGGGATGGAGGGGATAAGAATGAGAGCGCTGCAGACGTCAGGTAGTGAGCGTCCAGATGTGTCTGGGTGGGTATTGGTATGAATGGGGAGATTGGAGGTTGTTGAGCTTGATAATGATAATGATAATGATAATGTTTATTTCTCGATGAACGAGAACATGCCACGAGAGCAAGATCATTAGTTAGCAGCAATAAAATGCGCAGGCTAAGGAAGATACGCTTAGATACACTTAGATAGAAGCAATAAAAGGAAAGGATGCGACTTTACCAATAGGGAAACGAGGAAATGTAATATTGTGGACGCTCAAAGTGTCAAAAAAAAGCGAGGCAGCTGTAAACAATGGTTCCAGACAACCAAGAATGCGTAAATAAATAGTTATAGTCCAGTAACCTGAAGAAATAGAGACACATGTAGATCGCTCCAGCATGTTTGGGTTACCGGCGCAGATAGTGCAAAATGCCTTTAGAAGGAGGCTAAGAAAAAGAGTTTATCGTGAGTCAAACACTGACTATATTCAGTGACAGAATTGGAGAGTACTTATCCATCAAACTGCATCAAAATGTAAATCCAATCTAGTAGTCCAAATTCAATCTTCAAGCGTGTTCCAGCGGATGTTACAGTAGAAGTACAAGTTCGGGCAGTCTGAATGTCAAGATGTAGATGGCGTATCCGAAATTCAGAATCAAGGAGCGGGACCTATACTGTTTTCGTCAATAAACATACAATTGGGCCAAAATCGTAATCCCGCCGAGGCCCGCGGCCTTGACGGCCTTGAAGGCGCATGACGAAAAGGGCAGGGGTTGCTCGGCTTCCAGGAGAGAATATCGTGGAAATGAGAGATATCTCTGTTATCCGTTGGTTGAGGGGGGAAGAATGGTGTCGTTAAGCTTCTGTGCTTGTCCGACTGACAGGAGTGGTTGTGGTGGAAGGCAGATATATTTCTGGGATTCAACGATTGTTGGGAAAGTAAGGGTGGTGTGAAGCTTCTATGCTTCGGTTCTGATTTCAGTGCTGAGTGAGGTTGAACTCCAGCTCTTCTCGTTGTAGGACGATTGCTTCCATGCCAGTGGTGTTTCTTGGGTATATCACCTGGTTTTGGGACAGACGTTGATTTGATAATTTCAAGTCTAGGTGGGTTACCCAAAAGTTATCTAGGTGCGATAGGTTTTGTTCGAAGTTTGTATGGTGTAGCAGGTGGTGGGTAGAGGGACTGGCTCTTCTTTACTGGCTTTGAGCCACTATGCAGCTGATTTCCCTTTGTACTTTTAACCGCCACTGTTGATGCACCAAATTTGGTTTGAATTTTTGTCGTATTAACTGGGCTGTTGATGATGTTTTTAGGAAGCAGGGTAGATTTACTGGGGTGTATTGACGTTTCATCCAGATCAACCCCTTCGTCAAGATCAACCGAGTGTGAATTTACCTGGGTTGAGTGACTTGCACCGACTAGCTCAGTCAAGCTGGCAGAGGCAGGTGTGGTCTGGGATACGAGGACTAAGGCAGCTGAAGCATCGGTGGTGCTATCGTGGCTGTGTGATGTAGAGCCGCCTTTGGCAACAGCAATGATAGTGGGCGCAGCGGAGTTTTGATCGTGGATGGTTATGGATTGCCCAGTAATTACAGAACCAGGTAAATTAGCCACCTTTTGTTGGGAGTGTGACGATGTGGAAACATCATAACTGCAGTCAGCAGATGCTCTGGCCAGTTCACGCTGTAATCTTGAGCGCGCCGGGCATACCTTAGCATTTTTTAAGTTCGGATCAGTCCCAAGCATAAGTCTGTGACCAAGCAGCTCTGCAGCTGCGGTTGCATGTTCAAATTCAATGAGAAGGGGACAGCAATAAGATGGGAACATTTTTCTTAGGCGAACACAGCGACATACAATACTATCCATGTTGCAAGCAATTAAAACCTTTTGAGATGCTTTCATAGCCGGAATTTTATCAGGCACATTATATATAATGACCTGTTTTTCACATTGAAGCCTGCTAGCGATCTTGGAGGATAGGGTGTTGATTAGGGATGCAGCTTCAAGGAGTGTCTTATGATTTGTGTACGGTTTATTTGATAGAAGAGGGGCAAGGGTAAGAAGCGGCGTCAGGGAGTTTTCAAGCAACTCAATTTTTGCTTTTGTTTCGTTCATCTCTTTTTTTATCAGAGACAGTTCTCTTCCAAACGGCATAGCTAAAGGTGTTTTGATAGCGAATATGTCATTTAACTGGACATAACATAATTTCTCAGAACACCTCTGAGGCTGTGGAGAAGAGTGCAGACGCTTAACACCCTTTCTTGCGGTGCGATCATCAGGGGTTCTTACAACTTCCTGGCATTCGCTGTTTAACCGTGAGGTACAAGGGGCTTTGGGCTTATGGGTTGGTTTATTGCCTGGACTACGCTTGGAAGAAACACTTTTTCGAGAGGTTTGGTTTACCATGATACGGTGTGATAATAGCTACTATACTGATTGGAATACCTTGAATACGAATGTTATAATTAGAGCTGTGGTTGAAAAAAATGCGATGAATGAGCGTAGAATGCTATTTGATCACCTGACTTTGAGTAACAGGAATGGTAAAAGGACAAAAGGATATACAATTTAGACAGTCTATCTAAAAAATGCTATCAGTTAGTAGTTATCACCTATAAGAAATAACAAGGAACAGCTGACTCTGAAATATTCGTGTTAGGCTACGACAGAGCATTTCACCAGCGTCCTTAAACAGCTCTGGTAGTAGGCTGTCTGGGACGGGTGCTCGATACCTCTTGAGTTTCGTGATGGCAATTTGTACTTCACATTCAGAAGGCGCATCTAAATTGACTTGCCAAGGGGCCTCGGTATTGGGCGGTTGCGCCATAGGGATATGGGCCGGGGACCAGCAGAATTGTGATTTAAAGTAATCGGCCCAACGTTCTAAACGTTGCTGCTGGTTATATGTTGATGATCTCTTATCATCTTTAATAGTTTCACTAACGGATGGTTTTTTGGGGCCCGTTTGGCGAATGAGACGGAAGAGCAAACAAGAATCGCCTGCGGCATTAGCAACTTCCATTTCTTGTACTTTTGCTGCCCACCAAGCCTCTCGGTCTCTTTGCAAGCGATTTTTTAGCTGTCGCCTTATTCTTTGTCGAGAAGAGTTGTATGCTGAGCCAGCAGGGATCTGCTTTCGTAATTCTAATAGCATCATACTATCCTCAGATATCCAGTATCGGTTTTTTCGTGAATCAGTAAGACCACAAGTTGTTTGCGCTGCACTATGCGTTGCCTTAGCAATATTGTTCCAGTGAGAATTGAGGTCCTCGGGTGGGATGTTTTGTAATATTTTTTTTAATTCACTCTGGTAAGTTAACTTTACTTGGGGTTGGAGTAGACGGGTAACAGCTAAATGGAGCAGCTGTTTATTGCGGTTACCTGGAAATTTTAACCGAAATCTACATCGAATGAGAGCGTGATCTGAATCCACGTAAGTGTTCCAAAAGGAACGACACTCCATCAGCGAACCGCGCCATCTATAACTTACGGCAAAATGGTCGATTTGGGTCCAGAATTGTTCTGGATTCGGTGGAGGCCAGGTTACTGTGTGACGCTTTTTAGGTCTAAAGGCAATACTGCTCAAAAAAGACCATGTGTTGCGCAAAAATGCAGTGGGCGCTCACCGTTATCAGTACGGTGAGAACTTAAGGTGAATGATCCTCCAAATTGTAATTCCGATGCGTCAAGTTTACCTACTTGAGCGTTCATGTCACCAGCAAGTAGGACGATGTCTGAACTTCTCGCTAAGTGAAGAAGTGCGCTGAGATCCTGGTAGAACTGGTCTTCCACAGTATCGGTATCCGTGTCTGTAGGCGCGTATGCAGATATCACGAAAAGACAACGTGTGGTCTTGCGCACAGCGCTAACCGCTATGGAAGTTCTTAGTCGCACTGCACATAGGCGATTGTTTACTGGAATCCAGTCTACAAGTGATGCTTCTGCAAGTGAACTAAGGACAATGCCTACACCAGCGTTTCCCCTGGTTTCAGAACTGGGGTCACGGGAAGTACGGAGTCGGTAGTGAGTAGACGGAAAGGGAGTAGACATCTCAACTACTACACTCGGGTCCTGAATTCTAGTTTCTGACAGACAGCAGACGTCGATTTTCAAGGTATCTAATGTGCGAGCTAAAGCCATCTGTTGACCCACTTGTTTCAATGTGCGGACATTAAAAGCAGCTATATAGACCGATCAATGAGGCTTTAAAAGGTCTCGCGACGGGACAATGCCTTGCAAAGTGATGGTACGGTTGTCACTCCTATCGCTGGGATCTAGGGAAGATAAACTATTAATGGGGACTGGGGAGGGGCCCGGAAGTTTATATGAAGAAAGATTGGAAGGGTCAGCAGTAGCATGTTTTCGCTTATCCGCCCTGCTGGATGCAGCAGATAAGGCGACCCTTTTAAGCCTGCGCGACGGCCGATGCAGTATGGACAAATTTTTATTTTGTATATTCATGGTTGTATGTGTGTTGGGATACTGCCAGGGTGCCCAAACCTAGACAGAACGATTAGGGTTCTCATCCAAAGCCTTTGGCTAAAGAGCCTAACCGCAAGGCAGCGGGGATTTCGGCAGACCACAAAGGTGGATGGTGTTTTACAGAACGCGTCGCCACACGCGTACAAACCTCAACTAGGAGGATGAGACTGTGTTAGTCAGACAAGGTCAAGGTCAAGGTCGCCTGCGCTCTCGAATTTTTCTCTCTACAAGATTTCACCATCTTTTCTCGATTTACATCAAAAAAGTAGAGGAAAATGACAAAAATTCTAGGACCGAAATCTTCCATTAGCGTGGATAACAACGTCGCCCACGAAAATGAAGCTCCCATCATCCGGAAGAGCACCAGAAGGACAGCTTGTATAAACCATGCGCATTCTATTGATACCTGGAATGTTGATCTGTCTGTCCCAATAACGTCGGAGATCACCGCTTGCGGTGAATCTAAATGCAAAAAGAACTTGAAAGAGAGCATAGAATGTAGTAACTGTTTACGCTAGTTCCATCCAACGTGTGCACGCCTGTCTATGGATGAGTTCCTGAAACACTCGGCTGATAAAGACGCCCTCTGGTTCTGCCAGAGCTGTCTACAAACGCCGACAATTCGTTTACTCACAGCGATCATTTATAGGCAGTATAACCTCATTTACGCATTGGAGAAACGCATAAGCGCTCTTAAAACGACGGCTCGTTTGATTCCCTTGGTGGAACAATCCAATCAATCATATCTGCCACAAAACATATTCTCGAAAGACTCGGAGCCTAGAATAATATCCACCAATCCATGGACGACAGTGAAGATGTCCACAGTGCCAAAACCTGTTCCTAGGACGAAACCTCCAGTCCCAACAAAGCCAGTGAGTAAACCGCACGACCTTATGGTTATTTGCACGAACCTGCCTGAACCCCAAGCTCCATCTCTGAAGGGTAGACATGAAGAGGAGTTGAAAAATTGGCAGGAGATTTGTCAGACAATGAAACTGACGGTAACACCGGAAGGCCTCATCAGACTGACACGCCCCCCGTCATCCTCGCATAGTGGGGAACCTCGCCTACTCCGAATCACACTGAAGACTACAGAAGATGTTGAAGCTTTTTTGTTATCCTCTCACCTTTTGCGTAAGGTAAATTCACCTGTTCGGATTTATCCAGACATCCCATGGTCCCAAAGGCAGAAACGGAAAACTGACCCACAGGCAGCACGTGAGTTACGAAACAAAGAGATTGTGTTCGTTCATGGCGTTCCTGAAGCACCAGAGGATGATGAGTGGAACAAGCACGAGCATGACTGCCAGGAGTGGAAATTAATTCAGGACCTGATTGGAGTCCAGTTAGACGACAACCTTCAATTTGCATATAAACCCTCAAGATCTACTCTAGATGCCGTTTCATATCTGGTCCATTCCATTGCAAAGGCACTATATGATGGTTGCAAAATGGTGAGACCAATTTTTGTGGACTATAAAAATGCTTTTGGGTGTATTGACAGAGCGTTATTGTTGCGTTTGCTTTCTGAAATAGGTGTCGATCCAAATGTTTGTCGGCTGATTTGTGACTATTTCACTTACCGTGCCCATTTCACGCAGGCAAACGGTAAAAAATCTTTACCCCTCCTTACGCACTCTGGTGTTCTACAGGGTGCCATTCTTTCAACTTTCTTTTTTTCTTTGTACGTAGAAAAGCTTCCTATTCCAATTCAGTTCCTTCATTGCAAGTACGCGGATGATGTTGTTTTTGGCTGCAGACATACCAGTGTTGTGGCCTCTCAACAAATCCAAAGTGGCTGGGATGAAATTGTCAGCTGGTCAGCTGCCCGCTCTCTTATTTTGAATGTTTCTGAATGTCGGGATATATCCTTTTCTTTTATAAAAGGCGACTCTTATGAATCTTTTACAAATAGTTTTCCCCCTTCCAGTGTTAACGTTGACACTATCCCCAGGTCAAAATCTGTCAAATATTTAGGTGTCATGTTGACACATAATCTTTCCTGGTCAATGCATGTTAATGCAACATTTTGCAAAGTCAGGAAACTGTCCTTCTTTTCCCTTAGACTTAAAATGTTATCAATACCACAAAGACTGATTTTCCGGTTCGTAATTGCATGTATTCTTCCCCTCTGGTTATATTGCTCCACCGTTATTTTTCCAGGCTTGCTGCAACAGGACTATAAACTGTTTGTACGATCTCTGAAGCATATCTCACAATTTAGTGGCATACCTAGAAGAGTGGCATACCTAGAAGCGTTCTAGTGGAATTCATTGTCACTAAACATATTATCACTTGCAAAGAGTTTTCTTCTAGGATACTTTCTGATTGTACCCATTCTTAATTTACTGACCTTTCGAAAGCAATATCAACCTCCTCCACACGTGCAAAATTCAAGCTTTTACATTCCCGCACGACTTATTTTCACAATTCAATCTTACATTACTTAGCTCGAATGCTTTTTGATCCAATAACGGTAACTGTTGAACTACGAAACCGTCTTTTGGCCTGAATGTTCGAATCAGTCAGCTCTTTATTTTATTCTTTGCAGGCCATAGGCAATGTCACCTTACTCTTCCTCTTACGTTTTTATTTGATCCTTATCCGCAGTAAAAAAGTGTAATAGCTGAAAATTCCCCCAACGAGGTGAATAAAAGCATATATTGACTTGACTTGACTACGTTTCCAAAGAAAAATTAATTTGGTGATTTTAATGTTATCAGTCTGTATGTGATTTGATCATGAACAGAAAAATGAAATTGTTTCACTTGTTTTTAAAACCAAGTTTCTATACCATAACCCACTCCTTCTAGTTATGTTCTTTGAAACTTTTTGTCTTTGTTTATTTTCAATTTTGGAAAACTGAAACATGGCGGTTGCATAAACGAAGGATCGGTCAAGGTCACTACCCGCTCTTCAAGATCTGTGATCTAACGCGTGTGTTCGGGTACTCGGTTCAGGCGAGAAATTCCATATGTGGCGAAAGACTTATGCCGTTGTTCCTATACAGTTGTTCGTATGAAGAACCTCCAGTTTTTCCTCATAATGTTGAATACGTTCTTAGTGTTGGGTCCTGTACTGTTTAATCTGTACGTTAATAAAATTCCTGGGGCAATGCAGTCACCATGCCTATTGTTTGCAGATGATCTCAAGATCTAGCGTATAATACGAACTGTGGATGATGCAGCGAAATTGCAGGAAGATATGAACACTTTACAACGTCTGAGCAAACAACTCCATTTACCTGTCAACAAAAGGAAATGTCAATACCTGCCGGTCGGCTACGCTCCTTCTCATCGCATATATACACTGGAAGGCGATCCGATGCCTCGGGAGGAAGTGGTTCGGGATCTAGGTGTTTGGATACGCACTGATTTGAAGACTTATGAGCACACCAACAGAGTCACAGCGAAGGGATATCGGATGCTATGGGCTCTCCGACGCACCTTTTCATCGTGGAATTCTGAAACAGTCCCTAGGCTGTTTGCAACATTCGTCAGACCAATTCTGGAATATGGAGCCCCAGCTTTTTTTCCATCGACGAAATCAGAATGTTCACAACTGGAACGTGTGCAGCGCCTAGCCACGCGACTGATACCGAAGCTAAGGAATTTTTCCTATGTTGAACGATGTGCACTTCTCAATATGTTTTCGCTTGAATACCGGAGAACAAGAATGGACCTCATCTTTGTTTACAAAGTTCTGTGTCTACGACAAGTTCCCGGTTTGGAATCGTTTTTCACCTTAACGACGAGAACTCAAACCAGAGGGCATCCTTACAAGCTTGAAAAACTCAGGTTGGACCGAGCTAAGTCGGTAACGTGCTGGTCATTACGAATTGTGAACATTTGGAATAGCCTACCTCCCGCTAATTTGAGGCGCTCTCGATGATCACTTTCAAGAAGCAGCTGGACGACCATCTTTGGTTCAAAAGTGGTACATGGAAATGCGAGCCGCTACCAGGGGATGCTTATCCGAGATTTCCCCACCCTTCCCATCTCAACAGCTAACCTTGGTGCGGGGACTTCACCAGGACAGAGCTGACACAGACCGTCGACGACGTCTTTTGCTCTCAACAACCTGAACCTGAACCTGAACCTGAAGATGGTACCGTCTCCAATTTATGCCCCTTTTTTAACCCTGAAAAAGCACACCCCCATAATAATTTAATTACGCTTGCCTACGCGCTGTCAAAAGGAAGAACGTCAAAAAATTAGAAGCAAATGGAAAAACAAATCTGTGTAGCTCATTCGGTACAACCGTCAATTATATACAGACGCAAATGAAGTGAAAGTCATAAGCGTTTGTGGCTACAACGGTGTATTCCACATTTGTTCATATACTGTCCATATTCATTTTTCCGGATTATATGACTTGTAGGCGATGCGATACCGGTAATCAGGTTCTATAATACAAGAACCAAAAAAGGGGTGTAGCGACCGTTATGGAGTTACTCAGTAGAATCAATAAAAACATAAGAATAGAAGGACTATACAATCTTTGGGAAACACGATAATTAGTTATCGCTATCCAATGGTGTATCCAGGACGATAAATATACTTTCCAAAGAGTTCGTATGAGTTACTCCACGATGTCTCTCAGTTGCTCCAGCGCGTTCGTTAGTCCGATGTCTTAATTGTAGTTGGAGATTTCAACACCCAACTGTGTAGTATTTGAGCGGTCGATTCACAATCCCATCAAAATGAACTGACCGGTGATCGCCTGTTGCAGCTGTGCGCGGATCACAACCTATTTCGTGCGAGTGTAAACATTTTGTATGAATAACGACATCTTGTTTTCTGGTGTTCTCCAGTAACTTCTTAGACTTGTGCACAGATAGACCTCATTGCCATCAGTTATCTTTGTCAGGTATCCATTCAGGACTGTCGATCCTATTTGCCCACAACTGTCGATTCTGATCACAAAATCCTTCGCCTTCACCTCGTTAATTATCGCACTAAGACATCCACAATGCTCCATCTACTGCACTTCCAGAACAATGACTAGCAACCGGCTTTCCAAGCAGAATCGTTTCGTCAGTTCACAAAGCAACCACTTCCTCTGAACCTCAATGAAGATTGGCTGCAGATTAAAGAAAAGATGTCATATTCTCTGAATTCAACAAAGCAGTTAGGTGCCAAGCATAAAAGCAAACGATGGGTAAGTTCGGTCTTAGTCGCATTACTGGATAGCCACACACACATACTTCAAGATCCAGTACACGAGACTACACCAAAGATTCTCAGACGTCAGCTGATCAGGAGCCCAAGGAGCTATTATGAGCAGTAGTGGAATGCAAAGTGTAAGAATATTAGGGAAGCATCCGCAATCGGAGATAGTCACAGTTTTTTTCAGTCTTATTAGAAACACCGGTCCATGGATGCCTGCCGTAAGCGAACTCATCAAAGAAGATTACGGTCCCTTTATTCAATCCCAGGACTACTGATATCAACGATAGGCAAATAACTTTAAAAGCTAGTCCAGTTGGCCTGAATATACAGCAGCTCTTCTGAATACAGTCAAAATTGTCGCACTCCAAGTAGAAATTAGTATTCCATTGGAGCAGGATGCGTTACGTTAGATGAGTCGTCGCTAACGCTACAAGGTCGCCTAACCGGATGAGTTGTCTCCGTCCACATTCAAGGATTGAGACTCAGTTTAAATTTCTGAACTGCGAAAATTGTTTCACTCGATCTGGGAACACGAACAATTCCTAAGGGAATGGCGTGAATCGGTAATGGTAATGAGATCGGTCTTCTTGTGTAAACCACGGGCGCATCAGTTTAGTGAACGTCATTTCCAAGTTGTTCCTGGTATTGTTCTTTAAAGGCACGCCAAGGTTGCATGCGTGAAAACCATGCTGGGTCCCGATCCGGTGGAAGTTGCATCGACCTTGTTTTTACTTTTTGAGAGATTTTAGAACGTAGACATCTTTCCTGTAGGCAGACCTCTCGATCTGATAGTAGCTTTCTACTCAGTCGACCGCGGCACCCTCTAGTACTTCCTCTTTTTAAAGAGCTTACCAGATAAATTCATTTAACTAATTGTGTCCTTGTACGCTAAAAGCCGTTGTCGCATTCACGCTTACGGTGAATTTTTCCCTGAGTTTACCATATAAAGTTGTGTTCGTCTGGGTTTCCCCCTTTCACTATTCCTGTTTAAGTTTCTTATTGATACTGTCTTTGATTTCGCCTTATCCCTCTGTGAGAATAGAAGCATCAAACTTCTTCCTGGACGCGAGCTATCTGACTTAGAATAAGCGAAAGATGTTGTGCTTCTGAGTGAAGATCTAGTTAAGTTGAAGGTTTTCCTGTACATAAAAAGTGTTTGTGTAGCCATGTTCATCTTCAAAATGTAAAAGGAATGAGTTGGCCTAAGCCCAACCTTCACTCTAGCCGGGGAACCTATAAGCCAATTCAACAGGTTTTTGTTGCTTAGGTAGCTAAATCTCTACCTGCAGTCAACTCTCAGATGAAGTGTCATCACACACACAGAAAGCTCGTCTAGTCTCCGCCAACTTGAACCATCTGTGACACTGGCACAATATCCGTCTGACCGTCAACGGTAGCGTGTATACAGCGGCTGTACGACCAGTCCTGCTTCACAGAGCAGAAACCTGGCCGTTGAGCACAAAGGATAAAGGGAGGCTGCTGGTGTTCGGTCATCTCTGTCTACGAAGCATTTCCAGGGTCTAGTAGAATGATCGGATCAGTAATGTTGAGGTCAGGCGTAGAGTACTGGGTAGTCACGGTGAAGCACTGGACCCGGTGGTTGACCTACAAAGACTAAGATTGTTGAGTCATGTGCTGTGCATGTCCCCAGACAGCTTCCGACGATGCGTATTGCTCGCTGAGAAGGGTAGTGGTTATCGGATTAAGGGGGATATTCCATGACATGTCAGAAAGGTATGAAAACGACTGCTTGTCTGAGTCTTGACTTGACTTGACTTGAATCGGCACTCCATTCATGGATCAGCCGGCCTCAATGATATCTCTTGTATATGTGTTTACAAGAGATTTCATCAAGGTTCGTTGGAGTTTTGGGTACAGAAGAAGTCCCCAGCACCATCTGGCATTTTGTTCGAGGATGCACCTCTAGCCTTTGCACAGCCAAGTGCAATCTGCAAGGCAGCAGGTAGTGTGAGAATTGCAGGGGTTTGCCGTCGTAGTTTTCCTTCTCCTAGATGGATAACCTTACAAGGCTAACGGGTTCCATCTACCCGAGTATCTGGTTTTAGGGTGCCAGAGACCCGCCCTGTCATGGAACCGTCATTGGGTATATGTGGCATTTTATAGGAAACTCGGTTATCAACCGAGCATCCACCACACCTTGCTGACTCCACCGCCAAAGCCCCGTAAACCCCTTGATAACGAAAGTCACACCATGGTTTACACCGTCGCATCGCTTTGAGGAGGGGATGGGCTTTGCAACGGCTTGTCTGAGTCGCGCTGGTCTTGTAAGACTACTTGGATAGGGTCCCCGAGATTCACTGACTTTGGTTAGAAATTGTAGGTGACGGCTAGTTGCCGTGAACAGTGGCACTCTTACATTCATTTTCTTATTTTATTTTGTTTAAGCTGTCTTACTTTTCTCTTCGTGTCCGATTGGAGTTGCTTGGGATGGCAACCCAACTGGTTAATGGTTGTTGAACTGAACTGAACTTCCAACTTCTCTACCGTTTCTCATCCCACTGCCTTGCGGTTCAGACTGTTGTGTCAAAGGCTCCGGTTCGGGTTCCCGAAGAACAACCCGCCTCATCCCGTTGCCTTGCGGGTCAGACTATTAAGTCAAAGGCTCCGGTTAGGGTTCCCAAAGAAAAACCCATCTCATCCCGCTGCCTTGTGGGTCAGACTATTAAGTCAAAGACTGAAGGTAGGTGCCTGAACCAAACCCTCTTTTTCGGCCTGGGCAACCGGGAAGTATCATTCGCCCTTGCAGCTCTTCGCTCACCGGTATTCCCCATACCAACTCGCCTCAGACATTTTTAATGGAAATACAAAACATCCAACATTTATTCAACCCACAGCAGCGTTTAACGTCCGTACTCATCGTCAGATAGGACAACAGGCCTCTAGCCAAAACTTTACACTCACTTCAAGTTGACGTATGCTGTGTCTCCGAAACCCGCATACAAGACTCCACCTCACAACTGCAACTAACTGCCTTAAACTTACCCCCTGGTTTCTCGCACTTCACACTTCGGTTATCCGGTGGCCTCGCCGCAATGGCACGTGTTACCGACGGCGTTGGTATTGTGCTTAGTCCCAGAGCCGAAGCTGCTCTGATGGACTGGATCCCAGTGAATAGTTGCATGTGTGCCGTTCGGTTGAGTGGCTCCATCAAGGTAAACGCCAAACGAAAGAGTACCCGGTGCCTATTTGTCGTGTCGGCTTATACTCCCACAGATTGTTCTGCTGAAACTGAGAAAGACGATTTCTACCGAAACCTATCTGGCCTGCTCGGAGCTCTGACATCATAATCCTTGCAGGCGATATGAATGCCCAAGTTAGACGTATTAGCTCTGCTGAATCACATCTTGGTGGTCGGTTCGGAGTCGATGTTGAGCGCACAGACAACGGAGAACAACTTCTACATCTGTGCGCGGACCATAACCTATTCCTAACGTCCACAAACTTCCAGCACAAATAATCGCAGCCAGTTACCTGGCGACCTCCATGTCCAGGTCAGCGATGGACGCAGCTTGACCATGTAGCAGTTATTTTTTTAATACCACATACAGTGAAATTACAAGGAAAGGGATGTCCCATAATCAGAGACTCCCTGTAAAAAACCGAACACAATTATGGAGAAATGTGGTACAAATCCATGTGTCTCGGTGATAGAAGAGACCGGCATCCCAACCCAGGGGCTTGAAGTGGCAAACCACATAAGGCTCCTATAGGTTGGGCGGTGGTAGCTATCGATAGAGAGCTTCAGTTCAAGACTGTCGCTCTTTTTGGCGTACACCTCTGGACTCCGATCACGCCTTAGTACGAGTACGAATTTCCATCAACTTTCCGGTTGGACGCAAAAGGTGGAAAGATGGAGCTTCCGTTTATCAACTTCGATCAACTGATGTAGCCTAAAGATATCGAACCGAGCTAGCTCAAAATCTTTCACGCAGTGGAGATAACCGTGATCAATTACAAGATCAATGGAAAAATATCAAAGGAGCAATCATTTCAGCCTTCAGAGCAACCTGTTCGCATGCTGCCACACGACCAACTGAACACTGGATCTCGTCCCGTTCAGCCGCCCTTATTGAAGCCAGGACAACTATACCGGCAAACAACAGCTATTGACAATACAAGTAGAAATCTCAAATGGCGAATCATAAGGAGTCTCAGGAGAGATCGAGGGTACTGGTGGAAGAACAAGGCTCAGGCAATGAAGAAGACGTTCGCATCTGGTAATACTGGCGCCCTGTATCGGTTAATCCATTCCACCGGTTCGAAAAAGCAATCAGTTAGCGAAACCATAACCGAGAAAGATGGCTCGACCATCTTCTCACAAAAACGTCGTATTGAACGATGGGCCGCGTATTTTCTAGAACAATTTAACTGGCCACCTACATCACAACCTCTACAAGGATCTGCCAAACCTATATGGGATGTTCGTGCAACGCTGGGGACGTTGCTCGTAAAAAATTCCCATGTTACTCCAAATTAAATTTCTGAACCAAATATGCTATTCGTGCTACGACTTTCCCGGAGGAGACTCAGCGACCAAGGTTACCAGCTATGCCAAACTCGCAGCGGATCGTTGTACATGGATGGTCGCGGTTCAGGACCGTTTTTTTGGAGCCGACTAATCCTTCAAAGGAGAACGTCGAAATAAAGTAAAGTAAGTATATGGGATGTTGACCTAACCGCACCAACGGAAGACGAAGTCCGACGTGAAATATCGATTTTGAAACAGGACAAAGCTGCCGGTCCTGACGGTTTGCATCCCATGTTACGTAAGGAAGGTGGCGATGAACTGGTAATCAGTCTGACACGACTGCTGCAGCGTATATGGATTGAAGAAAAAACACCTGAGGAACGGAACCAATCAACTATCATACCGATCTTCAAGAAGGGTGCGCGGACTCTATGTGAAAACCATCGAGGCATTAGCCAGGTGTCAGTTGCCTCCAAGGTACTCCCTGGTCTCATTTTACGGAGACTAACGTCGTACCGTGAGAAGCAGACACGCGAGAACCAGAGTGGATTCTGTCCTGGACGAGGATGCATTGACCACATCTTCACCCTCCGACAAATCCTAGAGTAGCGCCACAGCTTAAGGCGCCCTACGATGGTTCTTTTCCTCGATCTCAAGGGAACTTTCGACTTTGTAGATCGCCGATCACTATGGAATTGTTTGACACTGAGTGGTGTTCCGCCCAAATTCCTGAAACTCTTACAAGCCTTATACACTAATTCACAAAGCTGTGTAAGAGTTTATGGTCAACTATCATCGAAGTTCACCACAACAAGTGGTGTCAGACAAGGGTGCCCCCTTTCACCCCCTTTCACTTGAACAGTCCATCCCTCGCGATACCGATGGGGTGGAATTGCTTCCAGGTCATCCCATCACAGACTTAGAGTACGCAGACGATATAGCTCTGCTGGGTACGAACCCTGATCAAATGCAGAAAATCCTACGGGACCTGCATAACTCTGTCGCTCAATTCGGTATGCGTTTTACACCTGCAAAGTGCAAAGTGTCATTGCAAGACTGGGTTGGAACTAATCCATCTCTTGTACTTGCCGGTGAACTGCTTGAAGTGGTTGACGACTTCACCTACCTCGGAAGCCGCATATGTCCTGGTGGCTCGGTGAAAGATGAAATCACTTCATGAATAGGAAAAGCAAGAGCGGTCTTCGCCAACCTCCGACATCTGTGGCGTAGACCAGATGTCAGCTTGCAGACCAAAGGTAGAGTGCACAGTGCCGCTGTACGCTCTACTCTTCTCTACGGCTCCGAAACTTGGCCACTACGAGCCGAAGATATTAGCCGACTGTCAGTGTTTGACCACCGCTGCCTCCGAAGCATTGCCCAAGTATGGTGGGAACACCGTATAAGCAATGCAGAGGTCCGACGATTGGTATTCGGGTCAAACGCGCACTCGATTGGTGAAGTGATAACACTTCACAGACTACGCTGGCTCGGCCATGTCCTTCGTATGACTTCTTGCCGCCTCCCCAGAAGAGCTTTTTTTGCCCAACCTTGCACCTGGTGAAAGCGCCCACAGGGAGGCCAATGTATGACATGGCAGCGAAATATTTAAGCAGTTACCCGCGCTTTAAGCAGTGTTGGTAACTGCCGTCTGCCCGGATGGGGACCCCGAGACCATAGTCATCAACGGTTGCAAACATTGGCAGATATGGCTCAATCACGCAGTCAATGGCGATCATGTATCCGAGCTATTGCCTTCAATGTATAGCTTCTCCATCCATCCTGACTGCAATTCCACAATATTTTGTGTTACAGTATCCAACACGGTAACTCACAAACTACTTCCTATATCTGTGACGAAACTGCAGCAGCAGAAATCACCGTACATTCAGTACAAGGTTTCATCACTGTTCTTGATGATGATGATGACCATTTCTGCACTTGTTGTTCTGGAGCTCTATGTAGATGTTGAAGATGATGGGTAACATTTAAACTACTGTGTTCTTAGTTCTTCCATACGGCATTCAATCTTCCAGTTTGCTTTGATCGTTCATCCATCTGTTGAATAAATAAGGACTGAGCCGTGTAGGTCGTGTAAGACTACCAGGTTGGGGTCCACGAGACCCAACCAATTTGTGGCTAGAGACACTAAGCGACATGTCTAAATGTCGCGAGCAGTGGCGTTCCTGCATACATTCACTTTCTGCATAATTATTTTACATCAGGTGTTTGTTGATTGGACTCTATTCCCATTTGGCATGGTGGATGGCAACCAAAACCACAGCACCCATGTGCCAGGTTAATGGTTGTAAGAACTGAACTGAAGGAGTTTATGTGACTTTATTAGCATTTTTAAAAAGTACTTTTTCGCTACATCAGTGTACTGAATACGCTTGACTGCTTTTGTCTTGTGGTTTAAACTGAACTTCTTTTGACACAATGTGGAGCCTGTGTTCCCCTTGTACTTATGTGCTCTTCGTAGATATCGAAATCCCCTACATCTATCCACGGTTTGTATTCGGTAGCTGTGTGCTTAAGGTGTTTTAGCTCACTGAAGATCTTATGCTTTTGGTTTTAGGTCTGAGTTTAAAACATCAACCTCGACGCTTGCCAATAATTGCCCGTTGGACTCACTAGAATTATTCACTACATGGAATCTCTAATTCCCGTGATCAATAAGCTACAAGATGTTTTCAACACCGTCGGTACAGAAACTATACATTTACCTCAGATAGCTGTACTTGGATCTCAGGTTAGTGCTGTATAGTTATCGATATACTTCCCATCCTAACCACGTTGATTGAATTGTTTGAATGTTCACTCCAGAACGCGTAGGTGGTGGGTTTGAGGATGGTTCCCGGTACTGGTGCTTCCATGCCTAAACTTGGCAGCTTGGCATTACCTCAGTCCTCTTGTTATCTGGGGGTTGAGTCCCGTAGTGTTTCGGAATGTTGCCTTTTTTCTTTCCGTTTTCATCTGTAACCTTTTCCTCCTTACATGGAGGCTTCTTGCGTCCTTGCACTAGTCGTAGTTTGTCCGGCCTTTATTAAATATATGTATATTTTAGTACAATTCAGTACACGGTTTCGACGCTGAAATGAATGAATGGATGAATATTTTAGGGAATATTATCGAAAAATTTAATGGCACTTGACCTGATAAATTAGATGGCATCATCGATTCGCCAATGATTCTCCGCTTTATTCCGGTTATAGACTGCTTATTTCATCCCATCAATTCCTAATAGTTTTGTGGCTCGAATGGTAGCTCAGGTTACTACTCACCACATACTCTACCTCGTTCGCCCAGTTGATGGGTCGATAGTGTCCAAATAGTTGAAACACTTTTTTAACTGAAATAGTTTTGTCCTCGAGTCGGCCAGTGAACACCTGTCTAACCATCTACAGTCTACGCTGTTTGACCTCCATACGTTCCATGGGCTTGAGGAGGATCTTACTGTGGGGTTTGACACACTTTCGTTTCGCTTCTTTGCTGTGGACCGAAGGTGATCGTCCACATGTATCCGGTTCACCTTTAACTCAGTTCTGTTCAAATGAGACAGAGACACTTGTAATGCGTAGAATGCCTCCTAGGAGCTCACTGAATAATTTCATGATGCCCTTACAAATTCTATATGGATAAATTCAACGATAGCAGCTATTACGTCCTTACAATGCATGTTTCCATGCGACCCGTGGACCGCACAAGAGATAAGATAATGTCAAGTTGTTCAGACCTAGACAGCATCACGAGATATCCAGTGCAAATGAATGGACTCAACTCTGTAACCTCAACATCGGAGGCGATTGCTTTAACCACCTGGGTCACGATGGCCCTTTCAGTGCGAATAGATGGGATTATAGTATTTTCCACACCACCGTGACACATTTTCCTCACACTAAAGTTTATCATTTGTTTTGATACAAAAGTGTTTAGGAAAAACCTTATGAGCCTACCATGTACATTTTCCTCTTTTAGAGTTCCGGTAAAAGTTCTGTGCTTGAAAACCTGGTCGGAAGAGACTTTCTTCCTCGAGGTCCGGGTATCGTCACTCGGCGACCCCTTGTACTTCAACTCATCTATGTGGATGAATCAGACTCAAACACTCGAATAGCCGAAGGTGATGGGAAATCACTGGAGTGGGCTAAATTTCTCCATCGCAAAGAGGTGTTCACAAACTTTGACGACGTTCGCAAAGAAATCAAAGAAGAAACAGATCGTGCCGCTGGGTCTGGGAAGGTAAGTCGATTTCGTGTGCACGTTCGAATCAATCAGATAAATAAACTTTGAGACTTTGTACTGAATGCCCGGTGGTTTCTGTTGCTGCAGTTGTAGCTCTAATACGGGAAGCAGTTAATGGGCTACTCGTTGAAGGCTTTTTCTTAAAGCGTTATTAGTCGCAGTTATATAAGATAGAAATATAAAATAGCTATGCACTGGAGGCAGATATAAAAATACTACCCAACTCAGCCATTTATGTCAGTGTTTCTAACCACTGGTTTCTATATATATTAATATATTTATACACAGTCTGATAGCAGACATAGTACCACAGTATATGAAGACCGCATAAAAACAAGAAAAGGTGAAAAGAAGGGAAACAGGTGTTGAACAGGAATACAGAAGAATAGGAAGTTTTTTAAAATGTTTTGTTGTATCCGCGTTTGTGTTTTTTTTCACTTGTTTTTTATTATAAAAGAAAAGAACAACAAGTTCGCCAATCGCTGCGGCTCCTCACCATATCCCTCAGCGTCCATAACCAACGACAGTTGTCATCCTTAGGACCCCAACCCGGAAGTCGGGAGTCACCAACTCGAGACAGACCAACGGTTAGCTTTTTCATACCTAGCAGCCATGTCATGTGCTGTCCAACGCTCGGCTTCTTCCAACCGGGCCCAGAAACCGTGAATAAAACACGGTACATTAAGTGATGGGCCGGCATTCGTAGCACATGACCAGGCCACCTCAGCCTACAAAGCGAAATAACATCTTCGATCGCACGACTGTTTGACAAGCCAAAGATCCGCTGTTGAAGTAAATCGTTCGAAATGCGATGTTGCCACCACACACGGGCGATGTTTCGAAGACAGCGGTTGTCAAAGACTGACAGCTGACGAACAGACCAGGATCCGCAACCAAACAATAGCACTGCGCGAACTGTGGTGTTGTACACCCGCTTTTTGAGAGCGAATGATATATCGCGGCGGTGCCACAAGTGTTTGAGATTGCCAAAAGTCAACCTCGCCTTAGCTTTCTGGAGCGTGATCTCCTCGACACAACCGCCAGCTGAAAAACAGCTTCCGAGGTAAACAATGACGAACGCAGGCACAGGCTCCTGCCAATCTTGTAGTAACACCTTGCACTTATTAGGTGCAAAGTACATACCAAAACGACTCGCCTCGACTGCCAAGCGATCTATCGCAGATTGAACTGCCTGCGTATTGTAACCAAGTAAGCAATGTCATCGGCGTAGTCCAAATCGCGCAGTTCATCACCCGGAAGCAGCTCAACTCCACATATACCGAGTCCTTCTAATGCTGATTTCAGATCATCATCTACCGCATAGTTAAAGAGAAACGGTGAGATAGGACAACCTTGCCTGACACCACTCGAAACCTCGAATGACGGCCACAATTGGCCGTAAGCCCTAACCCGTGCCGAAGTCTGAGAATAAAGCGACTTGAGGATACCCACGAACTTCTCAGGCACACCGTTTCTCAGTACGCAGTCCCACAACACTGCCCGATCAACAGTCGAAGGCTACACGAATGTCCAAAAATACAACAACGGTCGGTCTACGATAAACGTGGCGTTGCTCAAGTAGCAATCGGAGTGTGAACATTTGATCGACGCAACCTCTCCCTGAGCGAAACCCAGCCTGTTCCTCCCGAATTCGCACTTCGCGCGTAGGTGACAACCTACGCAGCATGACGGAAATCATTACCTTGGACGCGACGGAGATCAGACTAATTCCTCGAGGATTTGAGCAACTGCTCCTAAAGCCCTTTTTAAAGACCGAGACAACCACCGCTTCTCCCGAGACCCCGGGTAACACGGCACCTGGGGTATCATAGCTGCATGCTACCGGGCGCGTCCCCAGGTCGTGGATAGGGGAATGACCACTTGTGGTTAACTGCTTTGCAGTCGCGGACGAGAAGCGGCGGTACCCGAAAGCGTGGGGGATTCCCGGAGTGGCATCTGGGTTTCTTAAAAAATACCAAAAGAGTTTGTAGACGGTACCCTGTCATGGTGAGTGTGACCCGCCATCATAAGGTCACTGCCGGTTGGAGTCGCAGCGATTATCGGATCCTTGGCTATCGGTCGCTAACAACGAACATCTGGCTTTGGAATCGTGTGAACCCAAGGACCCAATCCCTTCCGAGTACATTGGGCACCCCGACTTGGCCGTGACATACTGAATGTGACCCATTGCAACAAAGTCTAACGGTTGGAGCAGTCACCGGATCCTTGGTCACTGATCTCCAATGACGAATATTTGACTTGGAATCGTGTGAATCCACGGATCTAACCCCTACTGGGTGCACTGGGCACTCCGACTGGCTCGTACAGTCGAAAGGTGTATGAACCGCTTGGACGGTCACCGGCTTCCAGAGGACTGCGATCTCCTAGCATCGCCTGGTGTCTATGAGTTCGAGGGACAAAATCTATTGTGGTGCTTTGTTTTATGCTAGCATCCGACTGATGGGGGTAGATTTCGCAGTTGCTATCCTCTACTGCGACAACTTGTAACTCATCAGGGAACTTGTTTCATCATTCTCACTTTTCGTTTAAGCGACAGTTTAACTGTCGTTCGCCTTCCTATTTATTTCTTGGTTATTGGTTTATTTATCATCTTTCATTACTGTGTTATTTTTCTGCTTTGTTTTTCTCTGAGTTGCTTCGTAAGCAGATTCTCTGGATTATTATTTGAAGTATGATAATGTTACCCTTTCTGCAACCACTTCTCTAGAGGTTCATTGCTCCATTCATTTTTTCGCTACTTTGGGATGCCAGCGCATTCGATTCCACCACGGACAACGGATTTCAAATAAAATAAAACGCATGGTCACTTCTCATGCCTCATTCCTAGTTACTCATTTAATTATTAGGCCATTATCAGAGTTAATGAACGAGATAACTGATTCTGCAACAGCAGCATCAACCGACAACACCTTTTTGGTACTGGTGACTTCCTAAAGCCTAATCCACTTAAACGATGTGGAAGGTATTCCAATCAATAAGCGTAGTCATTTCAGTTACACATTATACAAACTCTGTTTTTAACGGTGCAGTCATTAGGCCTAGCGTTGCGAATTGCAATTCCATTGGTTTCTTTCGCCATGTTTCTTATTATGCGGGTGCTAAGCATCTTAACTGATGATAAATACTATCACCTTCCTTTATTTCGTAACTTGACTGGCGCCCAATTTCGTTATTTCAACCAGTTTTATTGAAAATAACTGTACAACAGTTCATATCTAGGAAACCGTACTGATATGAAATGCCTTCAAACAGCGTTTCACTTCCCGAGATCTAGAAAAGTTCATTTTCTGTGACGCTGTGGGATTCCAACAGCACTGTTGTGTTTTAATGCTCTGCTGCGTCCACATACTACCCCAAACCATTTCGCAACTTTGAACACACTTCTTTCTTGGTTAATACCCCCTGCAATATTCTGCTTCCTTGCCACAGTGGCGTATTCTTTGCATTAGCTGGTTTTTAAGCAACAACGAGACACTAACGCGTCGTACAATCTCGGTGCGCGCAGTGCTGAAGAGCATCAGTAAGAGCGAAACAGCTGTGGACTGTTCCACTGAGATAGGCCGGGTGAACCACACTCAGTTTAGGACCTATTCAGTTTATGTGTTCACTTTACTACCTCTCATTGTTTTTCAGGGTATCAGCAGCGAGCCCATCAATCTGAAAATTTACAGTCCAAGAGTACTAAATCTGACTCTTGTTGATCTACCTGGAATTACCAAAGTCCCTGTGGGAGATCAACCCGAAGACATCGAGATATTGATTAATCAGCTATGTCTTCAATACGTACAGAATCCGAATTGCATCATATTGGCCGTCACACCAGCAAACACCGATATGGCCACAAGTGAAGGTTTGAAGTTGGCAAAAATGGTCGATCCAGATGGTGAGTATGTGTGGTTTCTATGTTAACCTATTGCAGTATTTTGTTCTAATAAACTAACTGAGACCGTATCAGCTCTTTACTAAAGTCCAGGTTCAACAGCACTCTTGAGAACCACGAGAGATGAAATACTGCGCAGCGTAACCAGAACAAATGCAACATTGATATTGGTTGAACAAGCTCACAGTATAGTCACTGTGGCGTCGTGATATAAAGAAAATAAAGTAACAACTATCGAATCTTCACGATGCATGCTGCTATGCAACCCGTGGGCTGCATCGTCGCGACAAGAACATAATTGTTTGTGTGTTACTCAGTTTCTTCGGGGTTTGGTAACCAAATTTGGGTATTTTGCAGTGGGTACTTTTTTTCCACCTTAGAAGATATCTAATATTTTTCGTTTAATGTTAATTCTACAGGTCGACGTACCTTGTGCATTCTGACGAAGTTGGACCTAATGGATCAAGGCACTGATGCCCATGACCTTCTTCTAGGACGTGTGGTACCTGTGAAGCTAGGCATCATTGGTGTGGTTAATCGATCACAAGCAGACATCAATTCCGGAAAGTCTATTGAAGAAGCGCTTCAAGATGAAGCTAGTTTTCTTCAAAGGCGTTACCCCTCACTGGCCAGTCGCAATGGTACCCCGTGCTTGGCTCGAACACTCAATCGGGTAATCTAAATTTTGAGGCCTTCTATCTACTCATGAGATTGGTTTCTGCCTGTTGAAATTTATTTGAAGGAAGTCCTTCACGTTCTATCAGTGCGAAAGTTGTGCACTGGTACCGTACCAATGTTGTTCGATTGTCTGTCTCATAGAAAACTATACTAGTGGGAACTTGGTCACACTTAGGAAAACTTACAGTTGTTATACTTAGCAAATAATTGGTGTTTTTTGGCTGAGTCTACGAAACTCAGCATACTTTTCTACTTGCGCTCGTCTATTTCCAAGCAGATTCCACCAGCAGCATATCTTGCTACCTGTTCCGCTTAGTTACGCGATTATTTCTTCTGAACAACTGAATAAGGTTCCGCCAAACACTGTTCGCTACGTTATACAACTTGCATGAATCTCCCGACCCCTGGCTGCAGACCAGTTAGATAGGTTATGTGGTTTGACTAAGAGTGAAATGAAGAGTATGGTAATTCTATATTCGAACAGACCAGTGAGAACAACACAGTTGCGGGATGAATTTATTTCGTTCACTCTCATTAACCACAAACGTGAAAAACATGGAAACAGCAATAATAAATGAAACACATTCGTGTGAAAGCTAAATACATAGGTGTCAAACAGCGTAAAAGGTCAGTAAAACCAAGGTAGTCTCAAGGTCACTTTCAAGTCCTTTTGGATAGAAAGGTTAGGTCGATATCGATTAATCATTAAAGCCTCAATGAACTTCAAACGGGTTGGTCGATTACACCTCGCAATGACACGAAATGCCGATTGAAGTTTCGCTTGATGACCCGTCTCAACCAAATGCTTGCTGATTGAAGATATGCACTTTGGATGTACCAGACTTGGGTGTGAGCCAGCATTGGCCAACCAGAGCTGAAGTTTTCTAGGAAAATGCTCTTTCGCACGCGGTGACACATATATAGGTAGAACTGACAGGAGACTTGAGACTTGATCAATCGATATCGACCTAACCTTTCTATCCAAAAGGACTTGAAAGTGACCTTGAGACTACCTTGGTTTTACTGACCTTTCGCACTAACACCCATATATTTAGCTTTCACACGAATGTGTTTCATCTATTATTGCTGTTTCCATGTTTTTTACATTTGTGGTTGATAAGTGTGAACGAAATGAATTCATCCCGCAACTGTGTTTTTACTGCTCTGTTCAAACTTATAATGGGAGCAAAATGTTTTAAATTCTTTATTCATTTAATGATGCTCAATTTACGATTTCCCAGTATTAATTACAACTCACTGAGAACTCGGAATTTCCGTGTTAAGGCCGATGTACTCTTTTCGCTTTCGTGATTTCAAGTTTTTATCTAAATATAATGTTTATTTTCATAGCACTTCCTTCTGTGAGCTCCGAATTTCATCTCCATGCTCGCGTATTTATGATTGGTATGAGCTTATTTAGGTTTGAAAATCCTTTTCATCTCGCATCTCCATTTTTCTTTTTGAAGTCATTCCGACGCGTTTATCTTTTCACCCTCGACACAATTACTAAGTAGCTGAAAATATGGGGAACAAACATCTGGTACTATTCACGAATGCTAGTCTCAGGTCCAATCATATCTGCGACGACTAGTTCTGTTCGATTAACGGTTATTTGGCATTTCTGGATTTCGAAATATCATGCGTATTTTCAACTGAGCATTTATTCATTGTGACTGCTGCCAATTGTTTCCATCAAAATCAATGTTTTCGTCAGGGTAAGAATACGTGCGGCCTTCTTTGACATCCTATTACCGAACTTTACTTTCCCAGCTTCTAATGCACCATATTCGAGACTGTTTGCCGGAATTGAAAACGCGGGTAAATGTAATGGCCGCTCAGTTTCAAAATTTATTGAACACATTCGGCGACGAAGTTGAAGACAAGGTATGTGCCTTTGGTGTGTGGTGTTCGTTTCTTACTAGATTTGATGGTGTGCAAACTATTAATGCGCTGTTTATTGTCACATTTGCTCACATAAACAAAGCCACAATGAATCGTATCATGTATTCGAGAACCTTCACTATTCAAACACTGCAGTATCGTTTGAAGCTGTGCTCCTTTACACGACTGTTTTTTTCATATAGTACTTAACTCGTATTTGTCCACCCTCATCTTTTTCACTCAATTTGCATCGTCTGGACAATACTGGGTGACAATCCATCAACTAGGTTTGTGCTAATACTGAATGTTTCGTTCGATAAGCGGAAATACTGTATAGGATTCTTACAGCTCTGCTTCAACTTTCTCAGGTGCTCATTCTCTACCAAAGACACTTAGTATTCTATGCCTATACTTTCTCTTGGCGCTACTTTGCTGATAAGTTTCCTGTAAGGATGGCAGTCTTGGTAATAATGGTTACCTCTCAAGATTAGTGTGAAACGGACTTGTAGGTTACGAGATAGTACTTTTAGGCCGATTCTTAGTAAGGCCGCCTCTCCAATCCATTGCTAAGCCTTTAACATTAAAACAAAATAAATCAAGAGTTGTCACGTTCTCATGATGCATGCTGCCATGCAGTTCATCGACTTCACAATGGCTGAGATACTGTAAGGATACTCAGGTCCAGCCAGGAGCACACGAATTTCGGTGGCCTAGATGGAATTCGAACCGGGATATTCACATTGCTAAGCCAGCGCTCTAAACACTGAACCACAGTGACCCGTCCTAGGCCTTTAGGGACCTGGAACAGCCTTAGATTGCACTCATGGGTAAGTTTGTACAGCCTTAAGTCAGCTGGATGCCTCCGAATAGTCCACTTTAATTCTTCGAGTTTATTCAACAAGCTAAAATTCACTACTATCATTTTAGTTTGTTCATTTGAAGTGTAATATTTCCATCACGACACTTTCCACTTTCCTACGACACAGGGTCAACTGCTGTTACAAATTATCACAAAATTCAACACAGCTTATTGCAACACTATAGACGGTGTGGCTAAAGATATCGAAACCACTGAACTGTGTGGTGGTGCCCGAATTTGCTACATTTTCCACGAAACGTTCTATCGAACATTGAGTCGGATCGATCCTCTTGGAGGTCTATCTACGCTTGATATTCTCACGGCGATCCGCAATGCCACCGGTCCGCGCCCAGCACTCTTTGTTCCTGAAGTTTCTTTTGAATTACTAGTCAAACGGCAAATTCGTCGGCTTGAAGAACCAAGTCTGAGATGCGTAGAACTGGTTCATGAGGAAATGCAACGTATCATCCAACATTGTGGAGCCCAGGTAAGGCTAATTTTCCACGATCTACTTATCACGTTCTACTTCACGATGTTTGTTACATGTGTTGAATGCCTTCGCATATACCGGTCCAGTCTGCCGCGTTCACTAACGTGGGTAGCGACTGGATACAATAAAAGGCGAAAGATACAATAAAAACGAGATCAACTCTGATATGGCTAAAATGTGTGGAAATCTTGGCTACTGGAGTGAACCGCTTTGGTTGTTTGGGACTACAGAAAAGAAGGTTACAACTTATTTTGTGGTTGGAGACACTAAATCACATGGTCAGCTGTTATAAACAGTATCACTCTTGCATTTACCCCTCTTTCCATCTACGCCATTCATGCATTTTCCGTTCATCTTTAATTAAACTTGTTGGAGGACAGAATTGGATCGGGTGCCCGACATCCAAAAACTAAGATGTTGAGACACGTATCACACGTGGCCCCGGATACAGCTTATCGGCGTGCACCACTCACCAAGATATGTAGTGATTGTCATCGGGTTAGAAATGACCAGTCCATTAAATGGCAGAAACGTATAAAAATCTTGACTGCCCATCCGATTGGAAGTGCTCAGAACATCGGTGTGCCTGGTTGTTTAAACTGAACTGAGTTGAATTGCGTTCGAGTTAGAGAGCTGGATTTTATTTCTCTGTTATTTCATCCTTTAACCGGACACGTACTACGAATGCCTAGTCAACGGCTTCCGTATAAGGTTTTATTCGCCGTCCCTAATCCGGGTTGGCGAAAGGCTTCAGGTGGACAGCGCATAACATGGAAGAAAGAAATGACGGATTATACGCGTAGGTTGGGTGTTATCGGACCGAGTCGTCTACCAGGATGGAGTCCACGTGATTCTCCAAACGTTTGGCTGAAAACACTACGGGACATGGCTTTCAACCGAGCACAGTGGCGTACTTGCTGTCATGCGCTAGTTGAGGGTTCTCTATAAGCTATGTCTGTGGTATGATGGCCATTTCGGTTGAGAAGCTGTCTCGCTGATGCCGGCTTGCCCTCAATCCGAAAGGCATTTTGCATGTATGTGGACAGGTGTAGGCACCTGGTGAATGCTTGTGAACTCTTCAATATGAGGAAGTAGTTTTATAATTTAGGTCCCGTTCCCCTTCCACCTCTTTCGCAGTTCAGAAACGAGGTAAGTTTACATGGTTGTATGGCAGTGAAGTACCGGTATTTTATACCAGTATATTGCTGTCGATGATGATGATGATGATGATTAACCGGAGTCTTGGTCTCTTATCCTCCGCTCTTCTATTGTAAAGTTCCGTTTTTGGGACCTTTTGAACTTGGTTTTTATTCTACCATAGTAGGTCCCTCAGTAACATGCAACAGCGTATACTATATGCTGCTCTCAAAACGTCCCAGCAACCACGTGCATTTTTCGCTGCAATAGATCTGTGTGCTCAATGATTTATATTCTCCTGCTTAATCCGGCACGTGACCTGTATCGCAGTGATCACCCTGCATTTTTAGGTGGTGCATACTAATCTGCAGGAGTGATCGCTGAAGTCAGCACAGCTGAAACTATTTGGCAGCAACTCAGATTCTACCTTATCCTGTCTGATTAGGGGTCTTTCAGCTATTCCCACACCGTTTACTTTTCACACATTTCAGCAAGAACTTTTACGCTTCCCGAAGTTGCATGAGCGTATAGTGGATGTAGTCACATCCGTACTGCGCCAACGGTTGCAACCGACGAACCAAATGGTGACCAACTTGGTGTCGATTGAACTTGCTTACGTGAACACTCGCCACCCGGATTTCTCCGAAGTACTCACTTTACATCGGCAGCAAGCACCCGGACTGGACAATCTCGTGAGTTTGTATCTGAGTGTCTCGATAGATCATTCTTTCGGCTGCAGTTGCTACCATGGTTCGAGTGGCTAAAGCGTTCGCTTCGTAACATGAGGTCACCGGGCATTGTCTGCGCTGCTATCTAGGTCTGGTCAACCTGACAGTATCTCATCCCCCATACGGCCTGCAGAATACATCTTAAGGGTGTGACACTTGTTGAATTTTGCATGCTTCGATTCCCGTAATAGTTTTCTTCAGTTGTCGCTTGTATATGACCCAAGGCTATGTACGGCTAAGTGAGTATCATTCACAAGATACTAAAGCCTCTAAGCTATGCTTTGATGAATGTTTGCAGATGTGAGAGCCTTATCAGGTGAGAAATTCGCTTCCCGAATTCACGTTTCAAGGAAACGAACGCTGTAATCGGTTTATAATATAAACCGATATGAAATATGCTGGCCCTCATGCATGAGCAGACTGTATTAAGAAGTAGAGAAATGATAGTGATGAAACACGGTTAGAGTCAGTTCTTCAACTATCTATTGCTTGTGAGTTTGTGTGCGTTGGTTTGGATGCCCGGAGTGTCCTCGTTTTTCTTCACTCAACTCTACCGCACCCTAAAATATCACCCCACATAAATGCCTTGTGTTTTAACGGTCGTTGGTTGAATGGTCTATTATAACTGTTTGGTATCCTGCCTATCCAAAGCTTATTTGTACTAAATGAAGGCTTCACGTTAGATAGATACATATGAAAGCTGGCCTTTCAACCATGAAGTGGTACCCATTTAATGTTCAAGCTAAGTAGTTCATTGTTCAACTCAGCTCCTCCCCATATAAACGGGTTTGAATGGTTTGTATGCAAATTTGAGATACCCGCATTAGCAAGTTTCCAATCCATGTGCCAACATTTTAGTCCATTGTAGAATCCAACCCTTTTGCTGCACAGTTGAACTCCTCTTTGCCTGCTCGACGGCTGGTGACGGCCAACCCACAGGCGGACCTGAATGCTCTCTCCTCTTTGAACGGTCCACTCACAAGCGACACGCGAACCAATTCCCCTTCACGCGACCAATCCGGTGATACCCCGCGTGGTTTGATACTCACTCCAGACATTGTAAGCTTCACATCTAGCCATCAGGAATCGTTATTAATACCTTGTTTTTTCTAACATATTCACTCGAACTTTGTTTCATTGGTTTGTATACAGATTACCATAGTGGTTTTCTTCGTCATTCGCGCTCTTTTGGTCTACAAAGCTGCCTGTACCTGATTTTACTGGCCTGATTTCACATAGAGTTAGCGCATCTTTTCCTCTCTCCATACCAATACCTGATGGTTAAGCCTACACTTTCATTATCACCATCTCCCGATATTCCCTGTTATTTTGCGTTGGGGCGCAAATAGTAGGCTACTGTAGGAAATGAACTCAGGTTGTTTTTAATGGGGTCCTTCCATCTTTGACGGTCTTTGGTCTCTTTCAGTACTTCTGGAAACCGCAAACATATCATATCCAATTCCGCCGTTCTTGACACCATGTCTTCCTAGAAGTCGTCTTCTGTATTTGCTGGCTGTTTGGGATTTGCATGGGCTCCATGTGAACACCATCTAAGACTCCGCGTCCTTATGATGGCTTCTTGGTTGCAGCGTATACTGCGGATCACGTCATCCGCATGTCTATCTAGTTGTAACTCGTTGAATATTTCGGGGAGGCAATGCATTTGGAATATTTTCAATTGTCTCAGTTCTTGGCTGCATTTTCGTCTTTATACTGATGCTCTTTTGTTTCCACACCTTTCGGAGTGTTGACAAGAACGTTGCTGCCTGGCTTATACGTCTGGTGACTTCACGCTGATGGCTTCATTTTCAAGCTAAAACAATCCAAACCGAGCAATCATTGTGGAACAAATTCTCAATAGTTTTTCTACTGCTTGCTTCGCTCGCTTGCTCCATTAGCTCAGCTAACCCATCTTATGTGACTTCGTTATTGGTTATTCTTGTCCCTGATTCAAACTGATGTTGTCATAGTCTGCTTATTTATGTATTCGTGCGAGTCAGACATTGCTAGGAAGGTTTATCTTTGATGTACTTGATTAGCAGTTTGACGAGCAAAAGACGCAGCTAGTTGGGACAAATTCGTCTCTATAATTATCGAGAACATTTTTTCTCATTTATTGCCGGAACGTGCATCGCTTGAGGTGGGTTCTCAACTCACGTTCTCATGAGGGAAACTACCTTTAGCTTGTGCATGTATTAGCAGGTGCTTCTCTCTCTCTCTCTCTCGTAAGTAGTTAGTATAAACTCCCACCCTCCCCACCAACGCTCAAGGAAAACGGATATAATTCTCATCACGGTCCTCACATTGCTGAAAGTTCTATACAGTTGTCGTTTTACTTTGCTGGCTTTAGTGAGGATCGAGAGCAATAAATCTAGAACTATAAACAGTAAGCACTCAACATATGCTCAACATAACATTTTTTATCTAACTCTTTCGATTTAGTTTGACCAGTTCTTTGCTTGCATTTTTAGTTAATTATTCCTCTGTTTTGTACTCTCTCCATAGCAAACAGAAGTTCAGCAGCACAAACTGACCCCAAACGAGCGCCATGACTGTGAAATAATC